>LR812531.1:60662743-60780243 GCA_903798195.1 Danio kyathit
TGAAGACACACACAGTAGGAAACCCAGGGGATCTGCAGGAGAACACGGAGGGAGCAGCAACCAGAGACAACCCAAACTGAAAAAAAACAACCTCGTGTGTGTTTCACTGCAGTGTTGAGCTGTTAGCACCAGGACTCTAGGAGGCGCTGAAGAACATGCCTGATTTTTTTTTCTCAAAACGTGGGCTGCATCCGAAATCGCATACTTCCATACTATATAGTAGGGGTGTAACGATACACTCAGCTCACGATACAATGTGTATCACGATATAATGTTCACGATACGATATGTATCACGATATTTGGGACAAAAATTGAAAATTAAACTGAAATGCAAATAAAAGATTTATTTCAAAAATTACCAAGTTAACAATTTTCAATATATTTCTTTTGTTTAAACTTCTTTCATTTAAACTGAACATTCTTTAAGAAAATAAATTAAATAGACCTGTCTCTGGAAACTAAAACAATTTTTAAACTTTTTATAAAATATTATTGAAATGACAGAGACAAAATTAAGGGACAACTTCTTAAAGAAGTAAAGGTGCAAAAATCAAAATCAAATATAACATTCTATTCAAGTAAATTTAACAGTAAGAGCTTAAGGCTTCGCTTGGGTCACTTGCAGGTTTTTTTGCAAAAAAATCAAAATATCTACATTTTCAGGTAGAAGCTGGGATCTCTGAGCATTCACAATATCTCCTGCTGTAGAAAAAACACGTTCACTAGGAACAGAAGTTGCTGGAATTGTTAGAGTTGCCTTGGCAAGAGAAGAAAGAAATGGGTACATTTGAGCATTTTGTTTCCACCATTTTAGTGGACAGCAAGTGAGGGGAATAGAAGTGTCCTTTTTGTACATGTCTATCTCTACTTCTGTGCTGGAAGTGGACTGGGTAGATGTTGGCTTGGCAAAAGCAGCACCAAGGAGATCTTCCAATGCTTTCTTTTTGCTCGGTGGCTGTTCTTGCTCATCCTTGTGTACTGCAACTGTTTGATCCATGGGATCTCCATCACTGGCACCACAATCCATCCTATTTATTTCCTCCACAATGCCAGCCTTAAAAAAATAATTATAGTTATATTTGAGTTATATTTTAATACGTAATTAAGTTACATAATATGGTAAACTCAAAAATGCAAATATCCAGAATATAAAAAAAATGTGTAAGACAAACACACCTGCTGTAGATGATTTGATTTGTTCTTCAATCGCTGGAAAACCTCTTCCCGTTGATCAGGGAGTAGGTGGGGCAACGATCTAAATCTGGGGTCCAGGGCAGTACTTTCTAGAAGATAATCCTGAACTTCTGTGTATCTGTCTGAGAGGTTTTTATGGATGGCTGTCTTCATGTTGGCTATAGTTGTGGAATCCTTCTCGTCGCGTGTCATGCTCTGTACTATCATAGATTTTAAGGGCACGATGAGTGACAGGGTGGCTGTTTTTTCATCAGACAGGACAGTCGTGGCCTTTTTCAGTGGTTTAAGCAGGTTTACTATTTCTTCGGCGTCGCTGATGTCGGCGCTATCAAGAGTATCAAGTTGACGTGCATTTTTGCGTACCTCTGTGCTCAAAAGAGTTGCCGTTATTGCGGCTTGTTGCTCGAGGTAGCGCTCCAGCATATCCATTGAGCTGTTCCAACGTGTAGTAACATCCATGATAAGCTTGTGTGATGCAATTTCAAGCATCTTTTGCTTTGTCGCGAGCACAGCTGTTGCAGTAGCACTGCGATGAAAAAAAGCCACGACTTTTCTCACTCGGCCAAGCAATCGACTAACACGGGGAACATTCAAACCTGCTTGCGAAGCAAGATTAAGTGTATGAGCGAAACACTTAATGTGAGGCGTCAATCCGGCTTCTCTTGCTGCTACGTCCATGTTGCGTGCGTTGTCAGTAACGACAGCAATGCTACGATTAGCCCTTTCAAGTCCCCACTCATGAATAGCTGCTTTTAAAACTTCGGCTATGTTTAACCCAGTGTGCGTGTCAAAAAGCGGACGAGTCTGAAGCACAAAACTTTTCATTTCCCACTCTGGGGTTATTACATGCGCCGTGACTGTAATGTAACTCTGTACAGCCCGCGATGTCCAGCCGTCAGTTGTTATCGCCACATTCTCAGCATTTTTCAGTATATCTATAACTTTTTCTTTAGCTTCATTATATAGTGCTGGAATTACATTTTGACTGAAGTGCGGGCGTGATGGAATGTTGTACCTGGGCTCCAGTGCCTTGATCAATTCGCGAAATCCAACATTGTCGACCACAGAAAATGGTCTCATGTCTTTTGCCATAAATACTCCTATGCACCTCGTTATTTCCTCAGCTTTGGCACTAGAGTGAGACCATGTTGCAGCGAAGCTGCTTTGTATGGTTGTCTGACGTTTTTCTCTCCTTTTCACACCCGATTGCACTTTGTCGCTGTGGTGACGGCTTAAATGGCACATCATATTCGTCGTGTTTGCAGTTTTGTATGGCAACATTTGTTTACAGTGTTACACACAGTTTGTGTTTTGTCTGTTTTTTTATTACCGTCCTCTCCACTGACTGGAAAAACCGAAATGTTGCCAGACGTCCGACTTATAAGAGGATGGGGCATCCTCTATTTCAACTCCACTCATCTTTGCCTGCTAACGTTGTTACTGCTGCTAGTTCAAGGCAAGCAGTCTGAACTCACGTGTGACAGCAGGTGGAACGTAGCTCACGTGCAAACAGCTCAGCCAATAAGAGACGGACGTCATATCGTAATAAAATCGTCATAACGCCACGATGCATATTGTGACATTTTTGCATCGCAATAAATCGTACCACGATAAATCGTTACACCCCTACTATATAGTATGCGAAAAACAGTATGCGAGCAAGTAGCATGTCCGAATTCATTTGAAAAACAGATGCAAGAACAACCCGGATGACTGACTACTTCTGGCGAGCATCTGAAGTGTGCATCCGATGCACGCTACGCTATCCCCATGAGAGAATTCAAGAATGGGAGTAAAGTGACGCGGGTAGGTCACGTGATCATGACAAAATGGCGGATGTAGTAAGTCTGAGTTCCATTCATACTACTGACATTCATACTGTATAGAAAGCACTTTTCTAATGGCCACATTTACCACGCGGGCGCCGACGACTATGGCAGCCTCCGTGTCGTGCTCTGCAGTTGCCTTTGTGTTTTTGTTCATTTGTCCTGTCTTCAGTCACATTCCTACAATTAGTTTCACCAGAGACGAATTGTTGGATATTCGGACGCATACACCACCAAATATTCTTCCAGACTTGGACTTATGTGACGTTCTGTTGGACATTGTAGTCGGCGGAGCCGCGGTGCTGCTCAAACGCTTTCAGGTGCGTAGACGAGGGAAGCGTGCAGGCACGCTTGTGAAACTCAGACAGCGCAGGTTTAGAACCGCGTTGCCTAGCATACATCTGGCAAATCTTCGCTCTCTACCCAACAAAATAGACGAACAAATTCTGCTCTCCCAGACAAACAGGCATTGTTCGCATTCAGCTGCTCTGTGTTTCACAGGAAACCTGGCTGAACGACACCATACCAGACAACGTGCTTCACCTACCGGGCTATCAGCTGTCCAGAGGGGATCACAACAAAGAATCGACGCGGAAATCGCGCGGTGGCGGGACGTGCTTTTAAATCAACGAAAGGTGGTGTACAGATGTAACAGTTTTAAAGAAGATGTGCTGTCCAGATCTAGAAGCACTGTTTATTAACTGTAAGCCTTTCTACTGCCCGCGCGAGTTCTGCTCGTTCATCCTCATCAGTGTTTACATTCCTCCGCACGCGCATGCGTGCCTGGCGATACAGAAACTAGCGGATCACATCACGGTGATAGAGCAACAACACCCGCACTCTGTTTTAATCATTCTCAGGGATTTTAACAAAGCAAAACTATCCCGTGAACTGCCAAAATATAGACAGCATGTTACATGTCCCACAAGAGACAGTAACATATTGGATCACTGCTATACCACAATAAAGGATGCATACCGCTCTGTCCAACGAGCAGCTTTGGGGCACTCTGACTACTGTTTGTTTCATCTCATACCAACCTACAGGCAGAAACTGAAAACAGCCAAACCTGTATTAAGATCTGTGAACAGATGGACTAACGAAACAGAGCGGGATCTACAAGCCTGTTTCGACCTCACTGACTGGAGTGTCTTTGAAGCTGCTGCAAGTGATCTGGATGAGCTCACAGAGACTGTAACATCTTGTATCAGTTTCTGTGAAGACGTGTGCATTCCTACCAGGACTCAACTCACATACAACAATGACAAACCATGGTTCACTGTAAACTCAGACAGATACGCCAAGGAGGCTGCTTACAGGAATGGGGAGAGGGCCTTGTATAAGCAGGCCAAAATACACACTGGAGAAGGAGATCAGAGTCGCAAAAAGGAACTATTCTGAGAAACTAAGGAGTCAGTTCTCTTCCAGTGACTCAGCATCTGTGTGGAAAAGTTTGAAAAGCATCACAAACTACAAGACACCATCCCCCAGCACTGTAGACAACCAACGACTTGCAAACGACCTGAATGAGTTTTACTGCCGGTTTGAGAAACCCCCCCACACCCACTCTGAACTGCTCTTTACATCACCATTAACACCTCCACCACCCCGCCTCCCCCATACCTGCACTTCAGTTCAGTGAACATGATGTGCGCCAGGTCTTCTGGAAACAGAAGAGGAAAAAAGCTCCAGGCCCAGATCTTATAACACCAGCCTGTTTAAAATCATGTGCTGACCAACTGGCCCCCATCTTCACCCTGATCTTCAACAGATCACTGGAGCTGTGTGAAGTGCCCTCCTGCTTCAAACGCTCCATCATCATTCCCATACCAAAGAAACCCAAACTCACAGGACTAAATGACTACAGACCGGTGGCGCTGACATCTGTGGTCATGAAGTCTTTTGAAAAACTGGTGCTGGCCCACCTGAAGGACATCACTAAACCCTCACTGGACTCTCTTCAGTTTGCCTACAGAGCAAACAGGTTTGTGGATGATGCAGTCAATATGGGACTGCATTATGTTCTGCAACACCTAGACAGCCCGGGGACCTATGTGAGGATCTTGTTTGTTGACTTCAGCTCCTGCTGAACTTCTCCTGCCCAAATTAACTGAGCGCTCCGTGCCCAACTCTGTCTGTCAGTGGATCAACAGCTTCCTAACGGACAGGCAGCAGCTGGTGAAGCTGGGAAAATTCTCATCCAGTACCCGCACAATCAGCACTGGCGCCCCCCAGGGGTGTGTCCTATCCCCACTGGTGTTCTCCCTGTACACGAATGACTGCACTTCAAAAGACTCCTCTGTCAAGCTCCTAAAGTTTGCAGACGACACCACATTTATCGGCCTCATTCAGGACAGTGACGAGTCTGCTTACAGACAGGAGGTTAAGGAGTTGGCTGTCTGGTGCAGTCACAACAACCTGGAGCTGAACACGCTCAAAACAGTGGAGATGATAGTGGACTTCAGGAGAAAACCCCCTGCTTTCCCCCTCCACTGAGCATCATGGACAGCATTGTGGCAGCAGTGAAGTCATTCAGGTTCCTGGGCACCACCATCTCTCAGGACCTGAAGTGGGACACTCACATTGACTCCATTGTCAAAAAAGCTCAACAGAGGCTGTACTTTCTTCATCAGATGAGGAAGTTCAACCTTCCAAAGGAGCTGCTGAATCAGTTCTACACCTCCATCACTGAATCAGTCATCTGCAAATCAGTAACTGTCTGGTTTAGCTCAGCTACCAAATCTGACCTCCGAAGACTACGTCGAATAGTTCGGACTGATGAGAGAATCATTGGTACAACCCTCCCTAATCTCCAAGAACTGTACTTATCCAGAGCGAGCAGAAGGGCTGCCAAAATCACTCTGGACCCCTCACACCCAGCACACTGCCTCTTTGAACTTTTACCTTCTGGTGTTCATACTCAAAATTTTATCTTTCTCAACATTTCATTTAAACTTTTTTAGGTGATTTATTTTTCTAGTAATGACTATATTTTTTGAATATAGAGTTTAATAAACATTCAATTTTGTATTTTTTCTTGCAGTTTAACAGGATTAATCTTGCATTATAATGACTTGAATCTTGAGATGGCTTTTTAAATTTATTAATTTAAATTGTTTTATTTTGCCTGTCCCTAATCCTCCTCCATAAATTAATAACTTTCATTGTTTGGGTTGTCATGAAATATGTCTTTAAAGGAGCAGTATGTGAGTTTGACACCCAGTGGTTGAACTAGATATTGCACTCCCGGATAAAGACAAACACAAGCATGGGTTGCCAGATTGATGACCAAGGAGTGAGTCTGACTATCGAGCCTAAGGGCTGATGTAAGTCATGTTCTAAATAAAAGCAGCGGCACGTGATAGAAGGAATATTTTACATATTAAAAGGAGTGTTTGTCCTAACCAACACCTTAAGTTGATATATTAGAAACGGCTTCAATTTCTCACAGCTGAACAACAGAAAACTGACAATGATCAGCTCAGGTACAGCTCATGTGCTTTATTCAATGTTGTTACAGTATGACCCCCTTATTTGAGACAACAAAATGATCTATATGCAACTTGTTTATTATACATAGAACTAATAGAACAACAAATCAAGGAACAAACACATGTCTAGGGAAAAATGAAGAAGATCAAGAACTTAAGATATAATCACAACTAACTTTAACTACATGATATAAATAATGCCAAACGAAACCATAAGGTTACAAAATTAAAGAGATCGTCTTGACACGAGGACGGCCAAGTAGCCACGCCGTCCTTCAGGAGCTAGCACAACACTAGGGGTGTCAAAATTAATTGTTTCTTCGGTGCACCGCGATGCAGACGCGGACAATTCCGTATCGGTTCAGTAATAATCAAAACCGTTTATTATGTACTGACGTCATTTGACGTCACTTCAACTACTTAAAAAAATCAGAAAATGTGCACAATTTCACTGCGTGTGTGTTTACTGAACAGTCTTTCACTGACACTTACAGCAGAAGCCCCTATTTCACTGTGATTAAGAAAATGAAAGTACTCCTTTTCTCTCTCTCACTGTGGCCCATTTGACCTGCTGGCGTGACTTTTCATCTCCTCTCGGCTGTTACAATGTTACTTCTGGATACAGACTCGAGCGAGTGTCTGCAGAGTTTCCCCCACCGCGTCTATCATGGATCCAGTGCCATGGATCAGCTGTGATCGCTGCTGCCGTGTATCAGTGTTTGTCATCGGTGCAGAGCGCCAGTGCGTAAGAGCCACTCGCTGATCTTTATGTTGAGCGCGTGACCAATCAAAGGGGTGTAAGAAAGAAATCGCCAGACAAGGCTCAGAAAGCGAGCAGCATATTTATATTTGTTTATTTGCTATAAATGCTCGGGTTGTTCTGTGCATGTACTTGAGTTTTTAAAGGTACAGTTCATATATCTGACTGTTTGTATTAAAGGACAAAATTGTATAACAAATAGTATATAAATATAAATATATTCATACATTTTAATACAAGAATTGCTGTGCTGTGAAGAAAATATAAAATTGGGTATGGAAAGCATCGTCAATGCACCGTGATGCACCGAGATATCGAATTGAACCGAATCGATGGCATGATAATCATAACCGAATCGAACCGTGAGACCAGTGTAGGTTCACACCTCTACACAACACTCATATTTATATGCTTAAAACCAATTAGTGAGCAAGCAGGCACCCAATCAGGATCTGCCACATCCAAACTGGAATCCTGGGGTCATCACAGTGTCAAATGCTAATAATGTGAGGTTGAATGCCATTTTACATGACATTTATTGCCATATACTGAAAGATAAAGCAGATAGTTCACCTCAGATCTGGAAAATAAAATAAACCGTCTGAGATTGAACTTTAAACTGTGACTCAGTGCAAACCAACACATATCAGTGATTCAGCATCTACATTTAATCATGTTAAAGAGCTTTAATATGTATTAATTAGATTATAAATCTCACCATTTGGCTGGAGTGCAGTGAGTGCACTATTCTGTGCTTCTGAATGGCTGTATTTACACGTCTGTCGTGTTTCGTCTGGTGCAAACAGGACATGATTGTTAGGACACGGGGTTACAACGTAACCTGCTCACCTAATGTTTATATTTATATTATTTGCTAATTAATAACCTCATGTGGAACTCTGAATCTGCGTCTCATTTCAGAGTCTGCAGCTTTCTGCTTTCTTTGCTGATATTCATAGATGTCAATACAGAGCTCAAATCAATGAGGACAGATCCATGCCTCTGTTGAGGAATAGAGGACCACCCTGACCTGCTGGAAGGTCACTGTGACACTATACATGAGATTCAGTGTGTGTGTGTGTGTGTGTGTGTGTGTCCTCCATCAGCTCCTGTGACAAACACCATTACAGTCAATCACACAAGAGCAGCACAAAGAGCACAGATACACCAGAGTCAGCACATTACCAGCCTCCACACACACACACGCATTCACTTATGCGCACACACATTTACTTACACACACAGACACAAGCATGCGTACAATACATCACATGCAAATACATGCTCACACCTCCACACGCACGCGCGCGCACACACACACACACACACACACACACACACACACACACACACACACACACACACACACACACACACCACACACACACACACACACACACACACACACACACACACACACACACACACACACAAACACGCACAAATAGAAAAACATACACACATAGACAGACACACACACACACACAAACATACGCACACATGCACACACGCACATATATACAGATAAACACATACACATGCATGCACACGATCAAAAACACACACAGATACATACAAATACATACAGAGATACACATGCACATACACACACATATGATTGCACACACACATACACGTGCATGCATATGCACAAACACAAATAAACACACACAGATGCGCATGACCACGCACACACAGACACACACACACAGACACACACACACAGACACACACACACACGCACATTTATGCATGCATTCACATGCACAAACATACACACAAATAAACGCACACATATGATTGCACACACAGACACACACGCATGCATGCACATGCACAAACACAAACACAAATAAACACACACATGCACAAATGGAACCCCATACACACATAGACAGACATTCGCACACAGAAAGACAGATGGACACACACACACACACACACACACACACACACACACACACACACACACACACACACACACACACACACACACACACACACACACACACACACATATGATTGCACACACACACACACACGCCCAAAAACATGTCTCAAACACAGTCTCAGTCTCACAAACACGCACACATGCACACTCTCACACACAAACGTGCACACACTCAGAGAGCACACCACACATGTATGTGTACACACAATACACCACATGCGAATACATGCACACGCACACTTACACATGCCCAGACACACAAGCACACTCACACTTACAAAAACACATGCACACACTTTCACTCACACACATGCACACTCACAAACACACACAAACTTACAAACATGCACACACATTCATGCACACGCACACACAAATGCAAGCACACAAACACACACACAAACACATTCACACTCACTCTTACACACACACATGCACACTCACTTTTACAAACACGCGGACATACACTCACACACACATGAGTGTATTCAGCATCAGTGTATCTCCATGACAGCGTAGTGTTTCTGTCAGTGAGACTCCTCCAGCCTCCCTCTGTGCACACATGCGGCTGCAGTCCAAACACACTGGATAATTCAGCAAACTACACAACATTAGCAGGAAAGAAGCTGTCTGCTGAGTGACGGAGTGTGCAGACGCTTAGAAAACACACAGCAGATCCTCCTATCAACATCAGAGGAATGATGCGCACTCAAGCTGTGCATTTAGCAGAAATGAATCTGCTTAATCTGGGAATATGTCATTAAAATGTCACTCATTTCTGTGATGTAAAGCTGTATTTTCCATTCAAAAAATGAATCAAAACAAAACAAACAAACAAAACACAGTGAATAAAAAGAAAACAAACACAAAAGAAAAAAGAAAACAAAAAAGGAAATGAAAGACAATGAATCAAAACCAAAGACAATAAACAAAAACAGAAAACAAAAATATATAAAACAAACAAAACAAATAAAAACAAAACAACGAATAAAAAGAAAACAAAAAACAAACACAAAAGAGAAAAGAAAACAAAAAACAAGACAATGAATCGAAACAAAACGAAACACAATGAACAAACAAAAACAGAAAACAAAAATATATAAAACAAACAAAACAAATAAAAACAAAACAACAAATTGAATCAAAATAAAACAAAACACAATAAACAAACAAAAACAGATAACAAAAATATATAAAACAAACAAAACAAATAAAAACAAAACAACAAATTGAATCAAAATAAAACAAAACACAATAAACAAACAAAAACAGATAACAAAAATATATAAAACAAACAAAACAAATAAAAACAAAACAACAAATTGAATCGAAATAAAACAAAACACAATAAACAAACAAAAACAGATAACAAAAATATATAAAACAAACAAAACACACGACAAAACACAACAAATTGAAACGAAATAAAATTAACTGAAACAACACAAAACACAAAACAAGAAGAAAAAACAAACAAAAATACAAAACAAATAAAATAAATCAAAACATAGCACAACTACTTGAAACAAAGCAAACACAAGTAAATGAAAAAACGGAAAAACAAAACAAAACAAAAAACAAAGAAAACAAATCAAAGAAAAACACAACACAAACAAAACAAAACAAAAACAAATCAAATTAAAGCAAAAAACAGAAAACAAATCAAATCAAAGTAAAACACAAAACAAAGAATACAAATCAAAGCAAAACACAACACAAACAAAACAAAAACAGAACAAATAAAACAAATTGAATCAAAACACCACAACACAAACAAAACAAAAAACCAACAAAACAAAAAACAAAATAAAAACAGAAAACAAATCAAAACAAAACAAAGAAAACGAATTGAAACGAAACACCACAACACAAACAAAACAAAAAACAGAAACCAAACAAAACAAAAAAACAAAACAGAACAAATAAAAACAAAACAGAACAAAGAAAACAAACTGAAGCAAAACACCACTATACAAACAAAACAAACAAAAACAAATCAAACCAAAACAAAGAAAACAAATTGAAATAAAACACCGCAACACATACAAAACAAAAACAGAAACCAAATAAAACGAAAAAAACTAAACAAAAACAGAAAACAAATAAAATCAAAACAAAACAAAGCAAACAAACTGAAGCAAAACACCACAATACAATCAAAACAAAAAACCAACAAAACAAAAAACAAAATAAAAACAGAAAACAAATCAAAACAAAACAAAGAAAACGAATTGAAACGAAACACCACAACACAAACAAAACAAAAAACAGAAACCAAACAAAACAAAAAAACAAAACAGAACAAATAAAAACAAAACAAATCAAAACAAAACAGAACAAAGAAAAACTGAAGCAAAACACCACTATACAAACAAAACAAACAAAAACAAATCAAACCAAAACAAAGAAAACAAATTGAAATAAAACACCGCAACACATACAAAACAAAAACAGAAACCAAACAAAACGAAAAAAACTAAACAAAAACAGAAAACAAATAAAATCAAAACAAAGCAAACAAACTGAAGCAAAACACCACAATACAAACAAAACAAAAAACAGAAAACAAAAAGCAAAACAAAAAACTAAACTAAACAAGGAAAACAAATCAATTCAAAACAACACAAACACAACAAAAAACTGAAAACAAATCAAAACAAAAAACAAAGAAAACAAATCAAAGAAAAACACAACACAAACAAAACAAAACAAAAACAAATCAAATTAAAGCAAAAAACAGAAAACAAATCAAATCAAAGTAAAACACAAAACAAAGAAAACAAATCAAAGAAAAACACAACACAAACAAAACAAAACAAAAACAAATCAAATTAAAGCAAAAAACAGAAAACAAATCAAATCAAAGTAAAACACAAAACAAAGAATACAAATCAAAGCAAAACACAACACAAACAAAACAAAAACAGAACAAATAAAACAAATTGAATCAAAACACCACAACACAAACAAAACAAAAAACCAACAAAACAAAAAACAAAATAAAAACAGAAAACAAATCAAAACAAAACAAAGAAAACGAATTGAAACGAAACACCACAACACAAACAAAACAAAAAACAGAAACCAAACAAAACAAAAAAACAAAACAGAACAAATAAAAACAAAACAGAACAAAGAAAACAAACTGAAGCAAAACACCACTATACAAACAAAACAAACAAAAACAAATCAAACCAAAACAAAGAAAACAAATTGAAATAAAACACCGCAACACATACAAAACAAAAACAGAAACCAAACAAAACGAAAAAAACTAAACAAAAACAGAAAACAAATAAAATCAAAACAAAACAAAGCAAACAAACTGAAGCAAAACACCACAATACAATCAAAACAAAAACCAACAAAACAAAAAACAAAATAAAAACAGAAAACAAATCAAAACAAAACAAAGAAAACGAATTGAAACGAAACACCACAACACAAACAAAACAAAAAACAGAAACCAAACAAAACAAAAAAACAAAACAGAACAAATAAAAACAAAACAAATCAAAACAAAACAGAACAAAGAAAACAAACTGAAGCAAAACACCACTATACAAACAAAACAAACAAAAACAAATCAAACCAAAACAAAGAAAACAAATTGAAATAAAACACCGCAACACATACAAAACAAAAACAGAAACCAAACAAAACGAAAAAAACTAAACAAAAACAGAAAACAAATAAAATCAAAACAAAGCAAACAAAATGAAGCAAAACACCACAATACAAACAAAACAAAAAACAGAAAACAAAAAGCAAAACAAAAAACTAAACTAAACAAGGAAAACAAATCAATTCAAAACAACACAAACACAACAAAAAACTGAAAACAAATCAAAACAAAGAAATAAACAGAAAACAAATAGACACCGAAAAAAACAGCGCAACACAAATCAAACGAAAACAATGCAAGAAACACAAAACAACACCAGCCTGTCCACCCAGACGAGCCTCTCTGAGAGTAAACACTCCTGCATTCAGACCTCTGCGCTTTGACTCATGTTTAATCAGTGTGTGCGTGTGTGTGTGCTCTTCAATTACAGATGCAGCGCTGCGTCTCTGACCTTCAGCACACCTGTAGTGTTTACAGACGATCTGTTGGCTAATGGACTGAAAAACCCACAACAACAGCAGAACAACAGCAGGAACAAACAGCACACATCATCGCTGAGTGTTTCTGCCAAAAACTACAGGAAAAACAACGACAACAACTTGTTTTCCCATGCAGCGGTCAACCCACATCGAAATCTAACACATGGAAACATATGGAAATTACATATATGTCACGCATGTCAATTTACATATATCAAGTATATGACACGCATGCAACATTATTCCAAATATTGCAAAAGGGCTGCTGTTTTTAACCACTGGAATTAATGTAGTGTACATGCTCTATAGGTGCGATTAGAAACAAAAAACATATCATAACTCTGTTTATAATCATTCTATAAATGATTAAACAAACATTATACTGTATTATAATAACAGTTATTTATTCATTCATTCATTCCCATATTGCTTAGTTTTACACTGAAACTAATCTCTGAGTAAGTGAAGCGTTTTTATGTTCGTTTTTAACTGATTGAACAGACACAGGATGAATTAGGCTGTAAATCCTCAAGCCTGAAGGTTGTTGCTGTTAAAGATTTTTCTCTCTCTGAGCGTCTCTGAAGCACACAATGTCTGCGTTCGGATTTCATCTGACCTACTTTCAGCACAATAAAACCCAAACATTTCACTCAGAAGCACCAAAAAAACCCAGATTAAAAACCACGAACAAGCAGCAGCCCACAGAGAACAAGCAGACATGATGGAGGAGCTGAAATACAGCACAAAACTGATGGATGGAGAGATTTCACTACAGCGGGAGGAAGAGGACTAATGTACTGTTAAACACAACATTAGCAGGGGATATCTGTGACATTTTAACTCTTTTCAAACATTTCCCAATTTCTGTTTAATGGAGAGACTTTCTTTAACACATTTCTGATCATAATAGTTTTAATAACTCATTTCTAACTGATTTCTTTTCTCTTCGCCATGATGACAGTAAATAATATTAGACTAGATGTTCTTCAAGACACTAGTATTCAGCTTAATGTGACATTTAAAGGCTTAACTAGGTTAATTAGGGTAAAGTTAGGGTAATTATCATTGTATAACAGTGGTTTGTTCTGTGGACAATCCAAAACTAATATTGCTTAAGGGGGCTAATAATATTGACCTCGTTCATTTTCTACCGCTTTTCTGAGGCCGGGTCGCAGTCTGAGAAGAGAACCCCAGACTTCCCTGTCCCCAGACACTTCCTCCAGCTCCTCTGGGGGATCCCAGGCCAGCTGAGAGACATAGTCCCTCCAGCGTGTCCTGGGTCTTCCCAAGGTCTCCTCCCGGTGGGACATGCCTGGAACACCTCCCTAGGTAGGCGTCCAGGAGGCATCAGAAACAGATGCCCGAGCCACCTCAGCTGACTTCTCTGGATGTGGTGGAGCAGCGGCTCTACTCCGAGCTCCTCCCGGGTGTCAGAGCTCCTCACCTTATCTGTAAGTGTGCGCCCTGCCACGCTGCGTAGGAAACTCATTTCGGCTGCTTGTATCCGGGATCATGACCATAGGTGAGAGTAGGAACGTAGATTGACCTTACCGGAAGCGTTACCTTTCAGCTCAGCTCCTTCTTTCCCACAACGGACCACATCACTGCTGCCGCTGCACCAATCCGCCTGTCAATCTCACGCTCCATCCTTTCCCTCAATCATGAACAAAACCCCAAGATACTTGAACTCCTCCACTTGGGGTAAGGACTTTCCTCCAACCTGGAGATGGCAAACTACTTTTTTTGACCTTATTGACTGAAATATTGACCTTAAAATGTTTTATATATATATATATATATATATATATATATATATATATATATATATATATATATATATATATATATATATATATATATATATATATACATATACACACAGCTTTTATTCCAGCCAAACTAAAATAAATAAATAAGAGTTTCTCCAGAAAAAAAGTATAATAGAAAATACTGTGAAAAATGTCCTTTGCTCTATTAAGTGAATTTCACAAACTAATTTCGAGAGGAGCACGTGATATGATTGAGCACGTCTGGCTGCTCATCTGTAATCAGCAATAATCCAATCAGAGCGATCCAAGCTTACTATAAATGGATCGATTTCTCCCTACTGCTCTATCTTCATTTGGAAGAATCCCCCCTTCCACCCCATCTCCTCCTTTTCCTCCCTTTTCTAAGGGGAGCTCTTGAGACCTACCTGATCTCGGATCCCCTGATATGCTTATTAACCGGGCGGGAGCCTTGGGCTCAAGTATCTCCGAGCTCAGGGTTCTCTCCCGGGACAGCATGACAAACCTGCTATAAACGCTAAGCATATCTAAGTGGGAACTCTTGAAACAGCACTTGGGAAATACTTGAAAATAATTAAACCTTCATAGGAGGGCGAATCACTTTGCTTCAACTGTATGGTTAAGGTGTGTGTTTCCTGTGAGGGTGGGGTTTAGGGGTAGGCCAATACATAATACAGTTTGTGCAGTAGAAAAACAATGGAAACCTATAGAATGTCCCCACAATTCACAAAAAACAAACGTGTGTGTGTGTACCTCAGTATTGGAGATCTGGCGGAGTGAGGTGGTGTGTGATCTCCGTCCTGCGGCTGCTGTGGTTTTTTGGTCACTTGTTTGTAGATGTTTCTCGCTGTAACTCCCAACCAGAGCATGGTGGAGAGAGACGAGTAATGCAGCACGATACCCACCTGAAAAACACACACACACACACATGAATGCGCACACACGTGTACACACATGTACAAAGCCACACATGCACAAACACACACACACATGCATGCACACACACACACATACATGCACATATGAATGCACACGCACACACACACACACACACATGCAAGCACACAGACATGCACATGCACAACCACACACACACATGCCCATGCACACAAACATGCACAAACACACACACATGAATGCGCACACACACGTACAAACACACACATGCAGATATACACACATGCACAATAACACACACACAAACACACACACGCAAGCACAAAAACACACACATATGCAAAAAGCATTCATGCATACACACGAATGCACAAACACACACACACACACGCATGCACAAACACACACACAAGCACAAGAAATCAGGTTAATATAACAGCATGCATTATGAATTGGCTAAAATATATATGCTTTCATAATTAAACTGATCAACATTTCTCATTTTACACAAGATTTCTGTTGTAAACGCTGATCTTTTGAACTTTCTGTGAATATTGAAATATTTCATTCATCAGTTTCCACAAAATATAGTAAGCAGAAATGCACACTTCATCACATTATATCAGAAGCTAGGTATTCATTCTGCAGTCTATTACAGCATTCTGAGGAGAATGTTTGATGGCATGTTTACCCCAAGCCAGGCCCGGCGCTACAGGTGGGCAAAAGGGGGCATTGCCCCCTCAGAAGGAAATTGTGCCCCCTAGTTTTCATTAGGCATGGGTCGGTATAAGATTCTGACGGTATGATAACCTAGGCTAAATATATCACGGTTTCACGGTATTGTGATTACTGCTCTAAAGTATGTTATTTTTAAATGTCTGGGTAAAAAAAAAAAAAACTCTTTTCCCCTTTGAAAACTACGGCGACCCGGAAGGGACGTGATGGTGGAAAAAAAAACTGAGCGGGAGAAAGAAAAACAGTGATAGGAAAATATATATTTCTTTAAGTTTTTGCGTTCCCTCGCAAAACTGTTTTTCCACAAACACTTCCTGTTCACTTCAGTGAATTCATTAATGAATTCATACATGTCAACCCTCCCGTTTTTGCCTGGATTATCCCGTATTTTACTATTCTATCCTGCTATCATCATATCATTCATCAGCGAATGCATGTATGAGCCAACGACTGGTAAGCGCTGACTGACTAAAGCGCTCCGTATGATAAACTGATCCCAGATCAGCTTCTGTACACACCAAAGTGACACCTCTGTTATCAAACAAGTGAGGAGCAGCAAATGAATCTGTCGTTTTTTATTTGATTACAGCGGTATAACTGTATAATGCACAGATCTATGATTCCATTACTTTCGTAACTGTTTGTGCATTAGTTTGTCATTAGGTGTGTTTAAAATAAAACACGCAGGACGGACAAGTTTACAAATTATTAAGAGTATTTGTCTTGTTTAAACATACACCTGAATATCCCAAAATGCCCTGCACTTTCGCTCCTCTTTAGATGGCATGTACAGGAGCTGATCTGGGATCAGTTTATCATACGAAGCGCTTCTGTCAGTCAGCGCTTATACCAGTCATTGGCTGATTCAGAGGTTGCATATGAAGGGTGATGATGGACGCACAGCTTTAATGGAAAGAAAGTGAATGCAGACATTTTTATATTCAGTTCAGCATGCCTTCATGATTAAAATTACATGAGGAATATGGGAAAATACTGAATGATATGATGATAGCAGGATAGAGTTGTAAAATACGGGATTATCCTGGCAAAAACGGGAGGGTTGACATGTATGAAGTGAACAGGAAGTGTTTGTGGAAAAACAGTTTTGCGAGGGAACGCAAAAACGTAAAAAAAAAATATTTTTTCCTATCACTGTTTTTTTTTTTCTCCCACCCATTTTTTTTTTCTCCCACTCAGTTTTTTTTACCACCATCACATCCCTTCCGGGTCTCCGTAGAAAACACTATTTTATTTTGTGAAAGATTTATAATATTTTGGAGCAGTAAACATGTCAGGCTAAATAACTCAAATGAATCATCGACTTCTGCTGTCTTCATTAGTTTCAAAAACACAGATTTCTTTACAATTTAAAATAGCATCTTTGGATATTTTTTCTGCTGAAGATACTGTTGTCCTAAAAAAATATTCCTTACCTTAGGGACGGTTTTACAGAAAATGTTGGTGGTTTTAAAACCTTGACTTTTCCAAACCGCGGTATACTTTGAAAACGGTAATCGTCCCATGCCTAGTTCCTCAAAACTGAAAATTCTTTCTGTCGTTGATTACTAACACTCCCGTCATTACTTCAGAACACACGATATTTTATAATATGAAATGGCAATTAAATTATGAAAATTGTAAGATTAAAGCTAGGCCTATAGTCCAGACATGTGGTCCCCGGGTCAGGTCAATGTGCACCCGTATAGCCTTTAAAACGCGCATGCAGCGGAAGAGGGCGCACTCAACTCACACTGGAGAAAACTGGTAATAGTGGGTGACGTGAAGGCGATCAGCCTAACTCATTTCATGTTATGATTAACTAATTCTTTAAATACAGCTCTCTTGAGCTCTAAAAGGAAAAAAAATGCAGAAGAAATCTGCCGTTAAATTAATTTTAGCAGAAACGCAACTGTTATTTTCACATTATTTTCACATACTGCTATTCGCTCATGCAAGATTAAACACCAGGAAATATACTGCAGGCCTATTTTAACAGCTAAAATACAGTTAGCATATCGGTTTTGTTTTGACTTGTAGCTCATGGCACTAATGAAAATGTAACCTGAAAACAAGTTATTAAAATAGGCTAAATAAATAAATAAATAAATAAAATGACGGGTAGGCCTAATAATAGCCTAATGGTTTACGATGGTGTTTTTACAAATGCCAACCTGACAACATCATAAAAAAAACCTTATGATAGCCTAACATAAATCTTTATTTTTACCTTTAAAATTATGAAAAAAAGTTATATAGCCTATTGAGTTGCGTGTTATCCATGCCGAAATTCAACCAATTTTCACGGTAATAAGTGTGAATTTAGGTCTCTTTTTTAGGTAGTTTTCTGGCTACACTAATGTAACACTAAATAACACATTTAGCTACTTTTTTTTAAATGACATTAGATTGTAACATTTAACTTTTTCCTAACACTGATATTGGTTGGGTAATGGGCAACGTGAAGCGTGACTTATTTACTGGTTATAGTCTAACCGTGGGTTAGCTTGCATGTGTGGGCATAGTTTGATGTCTTTACCTAAAACTTTAAACATATATTAATTGAAAAAAAAAAAACAGAAAGAAATAAGGAGAATACAATAGATTTAAAGCACTCGTTTGGCGGTGAAGCCATGATCCGTCTGTGTTTATGCAAACAGTATCTTTGCATGACCTTCATAGATAAAATCAGTAATAGTGAAACTGTGCATATTATCATTACTATTAAAGGTATATTACTGCCTTAAGTCAGTAACTTAGGCAGTAATGCAAAGTAAAAATAAGTGAATAAATATCCTAAATGAAAGGAACAAGAGGGACCAAAATCTAGTGTCTAGTGCCCCCCTATGGGATTAAAATGACATCCTGGCGCTGAGCATGCCCCAAGCTCAACACTGAATTACTGTCTTTTACACTCTTAAATCTCATTTTCTACCATCTTAAATGGGTCATAATGAATCTTACAGCTTTTTCCAACTGCTTACACACATTTTCAAAACAGTGACCCCTTTTTCAAAGCTCTACACACAATTCTCAAAACTGCACACACAAAATGCAAAACGCCTCACATCTACTTCAAAATGCCATAAACACACCAAGGTTATAATAGTTCTGCATTTTTCATTAGTTTTAGTTTTAATTTCGTTTGGACTTTTTGTTTTCAAATTCAGTCAGTTTTAATGAGTTTTTAGAGGCAGATTTACTAGTTTTTATCAGTTTCTATATTTTGAAATGCCTTTAGTTTTAGTTTAGTTTTTATTAGTTTCAGTATTAGTTTTAGTTTTTTTCTTCTAAATAAGAATATTTGTTAGGTGCAAGATTCAAAATAATCAGAATAAATACTGTATGATAAAAACTCAGCCATACATTTTTTGAAACCTGTATAGAGGACACATGACCACTATCATCTACCCATCCTCAAATACAAATACAACAGCCCACAAGACAGCAGTCTTAAGTACAATATGTGTGCAGTATCTGCTTCTGAGGTTAGACACACAGTAGTGATGGGAAGTTCAGATATTTAACGCGGATGTTTGGACTCAACATACCAAAATTATGTAGTCAGCAATAGTAATTTGAGTCAGTTAAAACATCACCATGATCTGAAAAATAGCTTACAGTAAAGTTTTGCAACCCAAATGAAGCAGGATTCACTTATTTAAACTTTTTTGTTATGAAATAAACGTTTTTTTTCACCAGATCCTCTCATTTAAGCCCTCTGTTTACCCGCGATGCAGTTGTTCAAGTTTAGTTCACCGCTTCTCAAACTGAATGAGAGTATATATTGGATTATTTAGAGTCAGAGGTGGGGGTATTAGGCTTGTTAAAATGATTCAGTTCGCTTTGGTGAACTAGTTCAACCGGTTCACTTAGAAGATCTGGCTAAAAAGATTCGTTCGCGATCGCGATACAAAAATAAAACCCATTATTGGGCAGAAATGTGTTAATGTAATAGTTTTAAGTGCCTGTAATGCTGCTGTCATGTCCACTTGTTGTTTTTGTCACGGGAGCAACAGTGAGGATGACTGGAGGAGAACCGGCTTGATCTGGCCAATGGCAGCAGGATTACAGACTCTGAGATGTGAAAGGGTCAAACACCTGCAGAGCCAATTAGATTTACTTCTAAACGGTTTACAGTAAGATTATGTATTAAATACAATCACAAATACCAAAACGAAGGAGGCTTTTGCAATAATTTTAGTTAGTTTCAGTCAGTTTTGTATGTACACAATACAGTTTCAGTTAGTTCTAGTCTCTCTAGTTCTAGTTAGTTCTTAAACTCTCGTTTTTATTTTTATTTCCGTTAACGACAATAATTTATTTATTAAAAATTTTAGTTTTCGTTTTTTCTTTCGTTTTCGTTAACTATAATAACCTTGAAACACGTCAGAATGATACATTTGCATCAAATTGCAAACACTTCTTTCACAATATAACACTTTTAGATATAGCATGTCAACACTGTTGTTCTAAATCTGAAGCTCTTTGCTCTTTATAGGCTGATATTTACACTGTAAACCATTGCAATGAAAATGGGGGGAGGGGGGGGGGTTAGAGAGCGTTCATTCCATAGAAAAGCGTCATGTGGGCATAGGGTTGGTCATCATACACTTTACAGCAAGTGTACTTTACAGGCTCAAAAGAATTTCTCTATTTTTTTTTTTATAGTAATTTAGGATTTAGCTGAGGTGAATATGCAGTAGGTACATAACCACAAATTGTGGATGGGTGGTCAAACCAATTTTTATTGGACCAGTACAGCCTGGTGTCTAATCATCTTTGGCCTATACTAGAGTAAAGCAATGACTGGTTAGTGATCAGTTATGAAATTAGTGTTTGCACACTTGAGGAGTGAGTGTGTGTGATCTGGTGGATAAGGGTAGCATTTTCATTGGTTGTGTTTAGAAAAGGAAAGCAAGTGGATTCCTGTTAGAGTTTATGAAAAACTGAGTTCAAGGCTGAGAAATAACTTCTGGTTTTGGAGATTTGCTGTGTAGTTTTGCATTTTGAGTGAGATGTTTCAGAAATCGTGTGACAAGGAAAGATTTTGTGTGTAAGCAGTTGAAAAAAACTGTATATTTATATTTATTTTCATTTCAAAGGGTGCAGATAAAAAAAGACAGGCAGATCATGATACTGGCACATGTGCAGACTAGAGAAGTTTTTATTGCAAAAGCAAAACAAATGGTCACACTTTATTTTGATGGTCCATTTGAGTATTAGTAGACTGTCTGCTTAATATCTGCTGATACTGCTCCTTTATCAGACATTTAACTGACTATAACAGTGGTGGGCAAACTTTTTAGACCCGAGGGCCACATCAAGTTTTGTAAACCAAGTGAAGGGCCACATGTCAAATCCTTCAAAAAATAACTTTTATTTATAGTGGCAGTATGCATGAAATAATATGTAATATCGGACAGAAACATGTCACATTAATACAAAACAGATTATTTTAATAGTTATAATTGAGTCAAATTTACAAGTCAAATTATTTTTTGCACTGCTCTTTATATTTACTTATTAATCATCATAAAACAATCACAACAATCTCATTTGAGCTTGTATTAATATGCTCATATCAATAATAAAACTATGAGATAAACGGAAGAAGAATCTGAGGATGTACTCACACTATGTACAGTTGCCTTGAACTGGGCCGAAGCATGCTTGTTCCCCCTCCCATCTCCCCTGACGACCTGCACTCACATTACATTTGGGCCTGAGCACGCTTGCTTTATCGATGATGCGCTGTTCAGTTTAAGAAGCGCTCTCGCAAAAAAAAAAAAAAAAGAGAAGTGCATTTTGCGTGAAAGTGCATTTTAATATCCGAGAGTGTGTTCTAATTCTACTGGTTGCGCTAACTGTACCGCATGCAATACTGCCATCACATGGCGTTCACTTGTATTGCATCATTAATTTACTAGTTCTGAAACCAAACCATTACTCAGAAGCAGCATTTTAAAAACTCCCTCGCGGGCCGGATGAAAGTGTTCAGCGGGCCGCATCTGGCCCATGGGCTGTAGTTTGCCCACCTCTGGACTATAAGAAACTCTGCAAGTACATGTCAACTAACACTGACCCCAACCCCAACAGTCTACTGATAATCTAATGAGAATTAGTTGGAATGTAGAAGCAATGCAACTTAAATTCAACAAACGGACCATCAAAATAAAGTGACCAAAATAATTATTTTATTTAAAGACTTCATTCTTATTATTATAAGTAAGATAACTTATTCTGAAAGCAACACGATTATATGTTCATGCAGTTTCAAGCCCTTTATCCAAAATCTAAGCAATTCTTTGTTCATATATTCACTTTCCTGCAGCTTTATACATATAAATCTACTTTAAAACGTTCTGTCTCTCGAGCATCCGCCTGGTGTTTGTAGCTTTAGCCAGCTAGCACCGCTGGTCAGCTAAAGCTACCGACTGCTTTCATCCCCTAATTTTCTCACTTACTGGCTTTGCTCGTTACCCTGTACGATGTCGCTTGTGTCTCTGTCCTTGTGTGCAGGAGAGACATTGATGGAGGTGCTGGACATGGAGCTGGAACGGCTGGAAGAACGCATCCGCCTTCTGCAGATGAAGCGAACTGAACTCAGGGCGCAGAGAGCATTGCTCGATGTGCCCCGCGCTCCAGTTCGCCCATCTGAGGTAAGTGCAAAATACAGCCGAAACACTCCGTCCACCTCAACCCCGTGTGTTTCTCTGTCCAGGCCCAGCGCGCCTAGGACGCGGCTCGCCCAGGTGTCGTTCACGCCGACACCCGGCTACCACGGCCCCTGGGTGCAGCCGCGTAAGGTGCCCAGCAAGCCCCGGGGGACAGCGTCTCCTCCTCCCGTGTTCGAGATCTCCACGGAGAACCGCTTCGCCCCTCTCCGCGAGACGGGTCACGATGTGGCTATCATCGGTGACTCCATCGTCCGCCATGTCCGTCCTGCTTCCACTTCAGGTAATAAAATACGCACATTTTGCTTTCCTGGTGCTCGCGTTAAGAATATTTCTGCACAGATTCCAAGTATCCTGAGCACTGGCGAGAGCCTCGGTGCCGTTGTCCTCCATGTGGGGACGAACGACACCGGGCTCCGCCAGTCGGAGATCCTGAAGAGGGACTTCAGGAGCCTCATCGAGACGGTTCGACGCACCTCGCCCGCCACGCAGATCATCGTTTCTGGACCGCTTCCTACCTACCGCCGAGGAAACGAAAGGTTCAGTAGACTTTTTGCTCTGAATGAATGGCTATTAACATGGTGTAATGAACAGAAACTGCTCTTTGCCAATAACTGGAATCTTTTCTGGGAGCGCCCTAGGCTTTTCCGTCCGGACGGCCTGCACCCTAGTCGAGCTGGAGCGGAACTGCTGTCGGACAACATCTCTAAGATGCTTCGCTCTGTCTGACTAGTAAGTAAAAACTCACAAAATTCACATTTTATCCATATAGACTCTTGTTCGACCCACTTAAATTACAGTAAGACATGTCTAGCTTACCCCATAGAGACTGTGTCTGTTCCTCGTGTTAGACCAACAATTAAACGTACTGTGTGCTCTAGAAAAAATCTATTAAGAATAAAAGCTGAAAATCCAATAAAAAGTGATAATACAAACTTCGTTAAGCTTGGTCTCCTAAACATCAGGTCACTAGCACCTAAAACACTTATCATTAATGAAATAATAACAGATAACAATCTAAATGCACTCTGTCTTACTGAAACCTGGCTGAAACAAAATGACTATATTAGCTTAAATGAAGCAACTCCTCCAGGATTCACATATAAGCATGAAGCTCGTCATACTGGCCGTGGTGGTGGAGTTGCATCAATCTTTAGTGATATTCTTAATGTTAATCAGAAAAAGGGACTTATGTTTAACTCCTTTGAGTTATTAGCTCTTAATGTTCTGCTTCCGGATATTATGCAAAAATCTATGTTATCTCTCGCTATAATCACCATATATAGACCCCCAGGACCCTATGTCAATTTTCTAAAAGAGTTTTCTGATTTTATTTCTGACTTGCTAGTTAAAACTGATAAAATACTAATTGTAGGAGACTTCAACATCCACGTTATACCATTATACCACAAAGTGATGATATTACAGACCACTACCTCTTACTATATAAGCTGCGTCTACCTGAAATTAGCAGATCTGCACCAATGTACCGCCCTGGTAGGACTATCGTTCCGTCCACCAAGGATGAATTCATAAATAACTTACCTGATCTTTCCCTATTTCGAAATACACCCGCAAACGCAAATGACCTTGATGTAGTAACCAGCAATATGGATGCCATCTTTACTAACACACTAAATACTGTGGCACCCATCAAATTAAAAAAGGCTAGAGAGAATAAAACTACACCATGGTACAATAATCATACTCGCGCTCTCAAAACAGCAACCCGTGCTCTAGAACGTAAATGGAAAAAAACTAATTTAGAGGTTTTTAGAATTGCGTACAGAGACAGTATGTCCAGCTATAGGAGGGCTCCTAAATCTGCCAGGGCCGAGCACCTCCGCAAACTGATTGAAAATAATCAGAACAATCCTAGATTTTTATTTAGCACCATTGCTAAACTAACAAATAATCGATCATCTTTAGAACAAAATGTCCCACCGCAAATCAGTAGTGATGACTTCATGAATTTTTTCAGTGATAAAATAGAAGGCTTTAGACAGAAAATAGAAAATGTTAAACTTTCTGCACCACCTCATACTCCAGATGCAGAAATATTTTCACTGAATCAAAATAACCTACAATGCTTCAAAATCATAGAACAGGAAGAGCTAGATAAAGTTATAAATAGTTCTAAATCAGCTACATGTATGTTAGATCCAATTCCAACAAAATTACTGAAAGAATTGCTACCTGTTATAGGAGAACCTCTCCTTAATGTTATCAACTCTTCTTTATCTTTAGGCCACGTTCCAAATCCTTACAAGCTAGCTGTTATTAAGCCTATTATTAAGAAACCACAACTGGACCCGAGCAACTTAGCTAATTATATGCCTATCTCAAATCTTCCGTTTATGTCTAAAATACTAGAAAAAGTTGTTTCTACCCAATTATGCTCCTTTCTGCAGACAAACAATATTTTTGAAGTGTTTCAGTCAGGTTTCAGGCCTCATCACAGTACAGAAACCGCATTAGTAAAAATAACCAACGATTTACTCTTAGCTGCTGACCAGGGGTTAGCAGCTAAGAGTAGCAGCTGTTAGTCTACTCGATCTTAGCGCCGCATTTGACACCATTGACCACAATATTCTCATAGACCGCTTAAATTCTACAGGTGTCCAAGGTCAGGCCCTTCAATGGTTTAGGTCATACTTAGCTGATCGTTACCAGTTCGTGAATATTAATGAACAGCTTTCACAAGTAAGGCCAGTAAAGTACGGGTCCCTCAAGGATCAGTTTTAGGCCCTTTGCTGTTTACAATATACATGCTTCCCCTGGGAGACATTATTAGAAAACACGGGATCAGCTTTCACTGCTATGCAGACGATACTCAATTATACATTTCAACTAAACCTGATGAGATGTCCGAACTGTCTAAGCTAACTGAGTGTATTAAAGATGTCAAAGACTGGATGACCAACAATTTTCTTCTCTTAAACTCAGACAAAACAGAATTATTACTTATCGGGCCTAAATCCTCTACACAGCAGTTCTCACAACTCGACCTGCAACTAGAGGGATACAAAGTTAGCGTTAGCTCTACTATAAAAGATCTGGGTGTGATATTAGACAGCAATTTAACATTCGAAAATCATATATCCCATGTCACAAAAACTGCCTTCTTTCATCTAAGAAATATCGCTAAATTGCGAAGTATGCTATCCATATCAGATGCAGAAAAGCTAGTTCATGCTTTCATGACTTCTAGGCTAGACTACTGTAATGCTCTGTTTGCTGGCTGCCCAGCATCCTCTATTAACAAACTTCAGCTAGTGCAAAATGCAGCTGCCAGAGTTCTTACCAGATCTAGAAAATATGATCATATCACCCCAATTTTATCCTCCTTACACTGGCTGCCTGTTAAGTTTCGTATTGAATTTAAAATATTACTCCTTACCTATAAAGCTTTAAATAATCTAGCTCCTGTTTATCTAACCAACCTCCTGTCTCGCTACAACCCAACCCGCTCTTTAAGATCTCAAAACTCAGGGCTTCTAGTAGTACCTAGAATATCAAAGTCGAGTAAAGGAGGTCGAGCCTTCTCATTTATGGCCCCTAAACTCTGGAATAGCCTTCCTGATAATGTCCGAGGCTCAGACACACTCTCGCTCTTCAAAACTAGATTAAAGACCTATCTTTTTAGCAAAGCGTACACTCAGTGTAGCACATAACGGTATGACGCATGATGTGCCCCACACATGATTTTGCTTCTTGTTTATATACACTATGAACAGCAGCTACGCTAATTATTCTCCTTATTCTGTATTTCCACCTGGGGGTTCTCATCCCGAGGCCCTCAGACTATGCAGTGCCACTGATGTGATCCAAGACCAGTGACGAGATGATCCTAAGGTTTTCTGGACCAGGCCGTATCCTGAGCAGCTGCTGTGGTGGTCATCGTGGAGTGAGAGCCTGAGACTGTCCCCTGTGACGCTCCAAGGAGAGACGAGTCTTCGCTGAGGTCCAGCTTCATGCGCATAGACTGCAGCTCTGCACAAGACGTTTGGCCACAGGAGAAATGGTCGTGCCCAACCGAGCCTGGTTTCTCTCGAGGTTTTTTAAATCTTCACTTTCGCCAATTGGTGAAGTTTTTTACTCGCCGCTGTCGCCACTGGCTTGCATGGTTCGGGATCTGTAGAGCTGCGCATCGATGGATTTGCTCTTCAGTGTTTGGACTCTCAGTAGTGATTATTAACCCACACTGAACTGAGCTAAACTGAACTGAACTTAATCGCTGAAAACTGAACAGACACTGTTTACATTCACTATAATCTTCCATGTGAAGCTGCTTTGACACAATCTACATTGTATAAGCGCTATACAAATAAAGATGAATTGAATTGAATTGAATTAGTCCTTTTATTCATCAGGGGTCACCTCAGCGGAATGAACCGCCAACTCATTCATTCATTCATTTTCTTGTCGGCTTTGTCCCTTGCGGGGTCGCCACAGCGGAATGAACCGCCAACTTATTCAGCACGATTTTACGCAGCGGATGCCCTTCCAGCCGCAACCCATCTCTGGGAACTTCCACACACACATTCACACTCATACACTATGGACAATTTAGCTTACCCAATTCACCTGTACTGCATGTCTTTGGACTGTGGGGGAAACCGGAGCACCCGGAGGAAACCCACGCGAACGCAGGGAGAACATGCAAACTCCACACAGAAACGCCAACTGACCCAGCCCAGCCGAGGTTCGAACCTGCGACCCAGCGACGTTCTTGCTGTGAGGCAACAGCACTACCTACTGCGCCACTGCGTTGCCTGAACCGCCAACTATTCCAGCATATATTTTACACAGTGGATGTCCTTCCAGCTGCAACCCAGTACTGGGATACACCCATACACACTCATTCACACACACACACTCATACACTACGGCCAATTTAGTTCATCAATTCCCCTATAGCGCATGTGTGTGAACTGTGGGGGAAACCGGAGCACCCGGAGGAAACCCACACCAACACGGGGAGAACATGCAAACTCCACACAGAAACGCCAACTGACTCAGCAAGCACTGGAACCAGCGATCTTCCTGCTGTGAGTCGGTGCTATGAGTCACCGTGCCGGCTTTATTTAAATAGTTATTCATTATCTTATCTATTTAGAAAGATAACTTATTCTGAAAGCAACACAATTACATTTTCATGCAGTTTGAAGCCCTTTATCCAAAAACTAAGCACTTTATATATCATGAAAACATTTAAATTCAATTATTTTCCAGGATTTCCAGCACCTATAAAAACCCAGTATGATTTTAATCCCAAATTCTCCATCTCTATTAATACATTTAGTTTGTTCTGCAGCTCTCCTCTATTCAGCAGACTATAGTGAAGATCTCCTGCAGGGGTTTCAGGCTGAATAAAGACACACAGAAGACTGAGAAACAAACACACAGCGTCCCACTGACCCGCACTTTAATAGCAGCGCCTTTATCTTCAGCTCAGAATACAGGATTAAACACAAAACCTGCAGGCCTACAGCACTGATCCCAGAACAGAGTCACCGGCGCAGACAAAAGAGCTGACGGAAGACCCTGGAGCTAAACATGTCCGGTCCTACTGTCTCTATAGTGCTTTCATTAGGGTCAGAGAGCTAATGCGTAAGGAACACACACACACACACACACACACACACACACACACACACACACACACACACACACACACACACACACACACACACACACACACACACACACACACACACACACACACACACACACACACACACACACAAACATTATATATGAAGTCTGTAAAGTGTTTTCATTAAGGGCAGAGAGCGAATGCATGAAGAAACATGAACATACACACACACACACACACACACACACACACACACACACACACACACACACACACACACACACACATGCACTCACAAACACACACAATGTCTTATAGACAAATAAAGTGTGTAAATTGTTTTCATTAAGATCAGAGAGTGAATGCATGAGGAAAGTGAACACACACACACACACACACACACACACACACACACACACACACAAGCGCACGCACAAGCGCACGCACGCACACGTGATGTCCTATAAACAAATACAAGTGTGTAAAGTGTTTTCAATAAGATCAGAGAGCAAATGTATGAAGTAAACACACACACACACACCTGCACGCGCGCGCACACAAACACACACAATGTCCTATACACAAATGCAAGTGTGTAAAGTGTTTTCATTAAGATCAGAGTGTGAATGCATGAGGAAAGTGAACACACACACACACACACGCGCATGCACAAGCGCACGCACGCACACGTGATGTCCTATAACCAAATACAAGTGTGTAAAGTGTTTTCATTAAGATCAGAGAGTGAATGCATGAGGAAAGTGAACACACACACACACACACACATAAGCGCACGCACACACACATGATGTCCTATAAACAAATACAAGTGTGTAAAGTGTTTTCATTAAGGTCAGAGAGCAAATGTATGAAGTAAACGCACACACACACACAAATGCACACACATACACACACCTGCACGCGCACGCACACAAACACACACAAAGTCAAATAGACAAACACAAGTCTGTAAAGTGTTTTCATTTAGGTCAGAGAGTGAATGCATGAGGAAAGTGAACACACACACACACACACACATAAGCGCACGCACACACACATGATGTCCTATAAACAAATACAAGTGTGTAAAGTGTTTTCATTAAGGTCAGAGAGCAAATGTATGAAGTAAACGCACACACACACACACCTGCACGCGCGCGCACACAAACACACACAAAGTCAAATAGACAAACACAAGTCTGTAAAGTGTTTTCATTTAGGTCAGAGAGTGAATGCATGAGGAAAGTGAACACACACACACACACACACACACACACACACACACACACACACACACACACACACACACACACACACACACACACACACACACACACACACACACACCACACACACACACACGCACACACACACACAATGTCCTATACACAAATGCAAGTGTGTAAAGTGTTTTCATTAAGATCAGAGTGTGAATGCATGAGGAAAGTAAACACACACACACACACACACACACACACACACACACACACACACACACATGCTCGTACACATGAACAGTGTATCTCCAGAGCTGAGCAGATGAAGGGACTCACGCTCTGGCAGATGATGGGGTATTTGATTCGGTTGATTCCTCCGGCGAACACAGCGAACGTCAGCGCCGTGTGGAAGCAGAAGTTCAGCAGCATGTGCCAGCCTTTCCGACTGATCCGGATCGAGCTGCAAAACACACACACACACACACACACACACACACAGCATACCATCAAGGTGTGAAAACTGAATAAATGTCTGAAATGCCACAGGGTTCCCACTCTAAACCAAAACTCCCTGACCTATTCCTGTTACTTCCTGACTATAAAGCTGAATTTAAATCACACGTGCTACGGTATGGTACAGTTCCGTACCGTAACACTTTTCGGCACCCTTTCGAAAGGGTACCAAACACGAGAAAGGGTACCAAAAGGCGGACACACAGCTGAACGCTATTGGTTTACAGAGATACGTTATTCGCTCACGCAACAGAATGAAAGAATGCCAGAATGAAAACAAAGACACCGCCATGTTTTTAATACACAGCCGAGAGATTACGGCGTAATTATTAATTATATATTTCAAGAGTTCACACTTAGATATTGCTTGATGCTATTAGCAGGTTTGGCATGCTGTCCCAGGAGAGAACCCTGAGCTCAGAGATAATTGAGGCCAAGGCTCCCGCCCGGTCGATTGAGCATGTAAGGGGAGTACGAGATCAGGTAGTTCTCGAGATCTCCCCGTGATAAAGGAAGAAAGGTGGAGAAGGGGTGGATGGGGGGTTTCTTCAGAATACGAAGATAAGGGAGTAACTTTTGCTAGGCTACTTATAGTGAGTTTGGATTCATCTGATTGGCTAGCTAATGATTGTAGATGAGAGACCAGCTGCAGTCTATCATATCTCGTGCTCCTCTCGAAATTAGTACTTTACCAAATGAACCTTGTCGTCGTCTTGATGAACAGCCACAAAGCCAAAGAGAAGAGCAGATTTTACCCTGTGTAAAGTTTTTTACAAGCCAGTCTGAAGCGTGAGCTGTTTTGCTTTCTTGCTTGTGCTCGCTGCACGTCTATATTTGAAATAACAAACTTCTTGAGCTGATGATAGTAACGTTCGCTTGATTATTGACGTGCTTTTGAAACTCGATCCTGTCAGAAACTGACAAACGAGAAAGTGACGCGCGAAAAAACAAAGGAGAAGCCGGAAAAAAGGAGCACATTATTTATTCAGCACACGTGAACAAACTGCCATGTTTAACTATTATCATCACCTTTTGGACTATTATGAACTCGGAATGACGGAGTTACTTTCTAACGAGAGGCTACACGTGCTGCTGAAGATTACAGACACATTTAATCAGGAGAGGTTTGCACTGACTGTGGGCTATATTCTGTGTTGTTTTGAACCTAAGTGTGGTTTATTTATAAACTAATTTCGAGAGGATCACGTGCTTATGATCAACACGGTTGGCACCTTATCAGCTCCGTAATCTGCCCTATTAGATGATTACGGACACACTATAAATAACCAGAGATTTCACTCCAGTTATCTTCGTCTCGAAGTTCCCCCCTCCTTCCACCCTTTCCTATAAGGGGACACGGCGGCCCAGTGACTAGCACTGTTGCCTCACAGCAAGAACGCCACCAGTTCAACCTCCCATTGAGCCGGTTGGCGTTTCTGTGCAGAGTTTTCATGTTCTCCCCCTGTTCGCGTGGGTTTTCCCCGGGTTCCCCGGTTTTCTCCCACCGTCCAAAAACATACACCATAGCCAATCGACTAAACCAAATTATTACCTAAGACATCCTTAGTTTACACTTTTCACATGGTGATAAGTGGGGGAGTTCTCGAGACCTTCCTGAGCTCGAACTTCCCTCTCGCCCTTCTAACGGGAGGGAGCCCCGTGCTCAAGGATATACGAGCTCAGGGCTCTCTCCCGAGACAGCATGCCAATTATGCTTTATTGATCATCAGCTAAGTGTGAACTCTTGAAATAAGGATTAAATGCATGCTGTGTGTAGCTTTTCCATAACTGGTAACATATTGAAGACTGTAAAGCAGGTCGCACAGCAGAAGCACCGCTCGGCTTAGCGCCACTAAACATAGGTTTCTATCAGGGTACACACACCGGCACCGCAAGTCGGCGGCTGTCGGCGCCCAGCCACGACTCAGGACACTGTTCATATTTCTGCCGCGCCACAGAGCGCCATCTGATTAGTTTCAACTGTCATGTGCACACCTTGTTGCGGCTCTGAGCGGCGCATCCGGTGTGTGACGCCCTTAAGGGTCTGTATGTGTTCATATATGTTGCATTACATTACAGTAGGCTATTTTGCACTGTCATTGATCTGCAGTTATAATCAAATCATGTTCATTTAAAGGTCATTTATACACAAGTATTTATGTGTATAGGGCGACGCAGTGGCGCAGTAGGTAGTGCTGTCGCCTCACAGCAAGAAGGTCGCTGGTTCGAGCCTCGGCTGGGTCAGTTGGGGTTTCTGTGTGGAGTTTGCATGTTCTACCTGCGTTCGCGTGGGTTTCCTCCGAGTGCTCCGGTTTCCCCCACAGTCCAAAGACATGCGCTATAGGGGAATTGGGTAAGCTAAATTGTCCGTAGTGTATGAGTGAGAATGAGTGTGTGGATGTTTCCCAGAAATGGGCTGGAAGGGCATCCGCTGCGTTAAAACGTGCTGGATAAGTTGGTGGTTCATTCCGCTGTGATGACGCTGGATTAATAAAGGGACTAAGCCGAAAATAAAATTAATGAATTAATTAATTTATGTGTATAAAGCATCTGTTTCGTGAGAAGTGCTTCTCATTTGATATGTGAGCGACCCGTACAGCTGTACTGTAGACATTTGAGCGAAAATGAGTTGACTGAAACTTTGTCTTACACCACGCCCACCAAAAGAGTACCAATAGTACCCTTTTAGCAGTGGAAACACAAGCCTGATAAGTCATTATGATAAATGAAGAAGTGGTCATAGTGTTTTACATTAAGCACATCAGTGATCAACTGCTTCTTATAAATGTCTATTCATGTGATGGTTTGTGTGTGTCATTTGAAAACAAAGTTGTAAAGAAAGTATGTTGTTTTGAATGTAAAGTTTGATTTTGCAGGAGATTTGAAGGGTTTTGCCCAATGTGTGTGTGTGTGTTCTGTGATTTGTGTGTAGAGTTCTGACAATGTGAGACATGCTTTCAGAAAATGTGTGTAAACAATTGGGAAAAACTGTAATAAAAATAAAAATCAAGAAAGAACCAGCTGAAAAAAGAAAAGGTATTCAATGCAAAATATCTGCTGTTGCTGATAATGCTAAATGTAGAAATCTAACATCTTGTACAACAGATCATACGTATCTTCAATTAATGATTCAACACTTCACACATTAAACGTCCTGTTTCATTATAGGTGGATTATTTTTGAAAACATTCAGTGACATCATTTTGATGGTTGCAGCTGGAAAGGCATTCGTTGTGTAAAACATATGTTGGATAAGTTGGCGGTTCATTCCGCGGTGGTGACCCCTGATTAATAAATGGACTAAGCCGAAAAGAAAATGAATGAATGAATAAAATGTGATGATATTGCAGAAAAGTCCACGATCTGTGGGATCCCTGAGGCTGACAAAACAGAAGCACTTGTAAATATTGAGAAAACAAAGACAGAAATGTATATGCAGGTGCTTGTGTGTGTGTGTGTGTGTGTGTGTGTAAATGTGAGAGACTGTGTGTTTATGGACTGGAGTGTGTCCCGTAAGCTGCAGGATAAAATGATGTGATGGACTTTAAATGAGTCTCACAGCGCTTCATTCACTCTGCTGATGAACTTGGCAGAATCTGCAGCCAAACACACTCCTGCTGTGATGAACACACCTGTCTGACACACACACACACACACCTTCATACACTGGCTAAAGCAGCTCACATACTATATATATACATATACACACACACAAACTATCACAGACAGACAGACACACACATTCACCATGTACTGTACACACACTCTCTCATACACTGGCACACACACACCATGTACACACTCTCTCTTACGAACACACACACTTTCTCACAGACAGTATACACCCAAACTGACAGATGCACACACACACTCTTTCTCATACATGGAGAAACACAGGCACACACACACAAACACACTTCATACAGTTATAGACACACACACTTCCCTATAGATACACACACACAGCCCTATAGACAGACACACACACACCAGCCTCACCATTTATCTAATGTAATGTGCTGGTCCAGCATTTTTCCACGGGGTGTTCAGAGAGCATCAGGGCACTGACCGTCTGTTCAACACACTCATACACCAAAGATTGATGAACTTAAACTTGCAGAATACACTCGTCTGCAACATCCCAACACACACGTCTGTTCCATACCTGTCAACCTTCCCGTTTTTCCCATATTTCTCCCGTATTTTCAGTCTTTCTCTGAAGGGTGGCAATAAACATTAAAGAGCCGATCCTCTGTATAAGCAACCCATACCGCCAAACCACCAGGGGACACCCCTCGCTCTTAAATGTGAGTCTGTGCTTTCGCTTTGTTTAGGCATGAAAACACTTTAAATAAATATAAAAACAGCTGGATTCCCTTTCCTTTTATTACAGGTGCCGTCTCCCCTTCATTTGCAATCCTCAAAACAGTCAGTGCGTGACTGTCAGCTGACACGCTCCATTGTAATAAATAGACGCTGTTTCCCAAACGGATTCTGTACGCGCGATTTGAAACGGAGTGAAAGTCTAGGTTTTGGGTGCGTATTTGAACAGACATATACACATAATTAATAATAATAATATCTAAACATGTCGATCTTGGTGGGGTTTTTTTCAGACACAACTAATTTCGTCCTAAATGAGAATAACAATTTAGGAAAGCAATCGAATGCTTTTATTATAACGTTAGATGTGTGCATTTTTAAAGTGACACCTCTGTTATTTAATGTAATCAAGCAAAAAAATCTAAATGAATAAGAGATTCATTCGTTGCTCTTTAATCAGAATGTGTGAGTTATACAGCGAAGAAACGGCTAATGAGATGTGATAGCTTGATTTTATTTCGTTATAATAGCTATTCGTTTTAATAACCTGAACTCTTTGCTAATTTATTTGCTGCTAATGTATACTATTTATTTATTCTTTTGTAAATAATAATAATAAAACATAACAGTGACCGTTTAACTGTTTATTTACAATGAAACAGCTCTAGAAGAACAGATTTAGTAATTTGGGGATTTTTTTAAGGGGTGTCGGGGGAATCCCTTATTATGGTGTGCATATCCCTTATTTTCACATCCCAATGTTGACAGGTATGGTCTGTTCTGCAAATGCATGTTCATCAGCACATTCTGTATATATGTGCAAAATCAATATGATTTTGATTTAAAGTAATAGTTTTTCATGTTTAAAATATGATTTATTCTTATGTTTAAAGCTTTTGTCATTACGCTACTACAGTGTCTCAGAGTCATTCAGAAATGATTATTAAATGCTGGATTAACAGCCTGATCTCACGAGGAAACGTAAGTATTTGACGTTTTGTCAGTTTAGTGGCTAATTCGTACGAGTTCAGTCGTACGAAAATGTACGATTTTAAAAAGGAGGCGTGGCACCTAACCCCACCCTTAACCCCAACCGTCATTGGGTGATGGGCAAATCGTACTAATTTGTACGAATTAGATCGTACGAATTCATACGAATTAGCCACTTATCAAAAAGTTACGAATTGGCCGTGAGATAGCGTTGGGATTAATGTACAAGAGAGTTTTTATTACAACAGTTTTGCAAACATGTTTTATACCATGTCAAATATGTATTTGTTGTGCACGCTGTATAAGTGCACATACAGTGCTCAGCATAATTGAGTATAGCCCATGTTGAAAATGAATATTTTCCTCCATTTCTCAGTGAATATAGGCAGTGTATGTTGGTGCATTTAAACAAAACAGATTTATTAAACGTATTTATTTATTAAACTAATATTTTAGTCACCAAACATGTTCAGAAATTAAAAGAGAATACAATTAAATTCAAGCTAAATATTGCAAAAATCATATTACAGCCTACACAATTTCAACAAACTTTTTGAAATAAATATCAATAAATCTTGTCAAAAGAACTAGAAAGGGTGCACTCCAAACTAGTAACTTAAGACATTAAATAATTGAAATGAAAATAAAAATGTGAAAGTGAACCAAACTGTGTCTGTCATTATTTCATTATTATGTATAATCTGTAACGAATAAGAAATAAATTAAATTATTAATGTAATTGTGTTTATATACCCTTGTGTAATGTGGGGACACATCGTTGGCCATCACATTTTCACAATTTTTTTGTTTCTTGATTTTTCCTCTTTTATTTTTAATTTGTATTTAATATTTTTCTATAACATAACTTTGGCTGAACTAGTTTTGGACTGTTATTGTAAGTTATTTTGTTAGATAAGCTCCAGATTTGGCTTCAGTACTGACTAATGTATATGCACAGATATGCAGAGATTTGTGAGACGTGTACTTATATATGCTGAACACTGTATGTTGTTTACCCAGAGTGTTTACATGGTCATACAGCAACTAATATAACAAGCATTTAGTTTGGGCTAGCTTTTGCAGATGGACATTGCTTTACAGTGCTCTTGATGGGTGAGTGGGGGAGTGTCTTTTGTCTCTAAAAGGTGTGAATTCATGACCATTGTCACTCACGCATAGAGCTGAGATCACCCAAAACAAACTTTACAAAATGTAAATCATTGTAATGTTTTCTTTGAATGAGAGAACAGAATAATTTTCACATAATTGTGAAGTAAATATTGTAGCCTATAAGACTGGTTACTCAAAAGTCTTGTTCAGGCACATTCAGTGTGTTTTTTTGGACTTTATTTCAGCTTCATTTTTTTTCTCCAAAACTTACTAACCACAAGTACTATTTTATTTTCTAAAAAACGCAAGCTTGTACATCAATATTTCTTACATTTTATTGTAGCACAGTTTGTGCTGAATACAAATAAAATACATGTTGGCCAGTACTATGTAATAAGTAGCACAAATGTCAGGGCATGTCAAAACATCTCAGGGACCCCAAAATCACCTCAGACCCCTGGGGGTTAATCATGGGTCGCCACAGCGGAATGAACCGCCAACTTATCCAGAATATGTTTTACGCAGCAGATTCCTTTCCAGCTGCAACTGAACACTGGAAAACACCCACACACACTCATACACTATGGCCAATTTAGTTCATCAATTCCCCTATAGCGCATGTGTTTGGACTGTGGGGGAAACCGGAGCACCCGGAGGAAATCCACACAAACACAGGGAGAACATGCAAACTCAACACAGAATTGCCAACTGACCCAGCCGAGACTCGAATCAGCGACCTTCTTGCTGTGAGGCCACAGTGCTAACCACTGAGACACCGTGATGCCCAAGTTGAGTTAGTAAAGCGTTTAATAACATACACAGTAACCGTTACCATATGCCTGAATAATAAGACATATACACGTTGATTTGAATAGTTTATTAATCATTTAATAACTCATTCTGAATAACCTAAAATAGCACCAGCTACTCTTACAGTTTTCTTGGATTGCTTAAGCACGATTTTCAAAACAGGGCCCGTGTTTTCAAAACAGTACACACAAGTAGCACAACCACACACCCAATTAGCAAAACACTACAGATGCTAGGGTTGGGCGATGTTGACCAATTTAGCATCGTACAATGTCTAATGTGAAACATCGCGATGGACGATGGCATCGTCTTCATAGGCGGAGGTGAATTAATTATTTGTAGCCTGCCGTTTCAACTACCTGGTCTTTGTTTTACCCACAACCAAATCATAAATAAATAAAGATAAGTTACACACAAATTACCACCCGTCAATCACTTTTTTCGCAGGACTCTGGCATGAGTAGGCAGAGTGATGTGTCAGTCATTTGTTTGATACGGTGGATGGCGGAGGGGTGTCGCGGATGAAACTGAGCGGCGCGGGGGTTGCTCGCGGACGAAAGTGAAGAGGGTTGGGGAGTCGCGGAAAAAGTGAAAATGAACAGCGGACAGGGGAGGAGGGCGGTTGAGGAGGGAGATCGGTAAAATGAGGTGCCGGATCAGATTTCAGAGGTTCCGGATCCGGCATGTTCCGGCACAGATTAAGCCCTGGATAGAGACAAGATTAATTAAACATCACGTTTAACAACTATAGTGAGATGCGATCCACTATCATCCTTGATAAACTGTCTGACGTACACTTCTCTGGAGCTCAGACGAGCACATGACAGTGTGTGTGTGTGTGTGTGTGTGTGGTCACGTGATCTGCGTTTTCAGTGGATGGAGGGCTGTTCAGAAATGCTAGATGAAACGCCAGTGGACGTGGGTCATTTTCGTTCTAAAATGCCATTTTAAAACTAAGCTGTATTAGTGTAAACGGCACCTGAGTGTGTGTTTTTCAAGAGCGGGTTTGCGACGGGGCGGAGGATCGGCGATGCCGGCTCAACATCGTGATGTCTATTGGCCATCAGCGATGGACGATGGCATTGTCTATCGGCCCAACCCTAACAGATGCTTTGCATAATTAAAAACTCTTGTAAAAACTATACACTTATGTTTAAATACCACACTTTTTTACCAAAAGAAACACACGTTTCACATTTACTATACTCTGTTTGCACGAGTTACACTCTGCTGTGATCAACCTAATACACCTTTAGCACTTTTACTTCCCTATGATTAGAGTCGGCTACCATCAACAAAGTACAGATATAAAGTAAATCCACCAATCACTACACAAGACCAATGCTGCACACTGAAACTCATTTATTTCTCAACATGCCCAAAATGTTCACATGGAGATTCATAGTACTGTAACAACATGTCACTTTACATATTGTACTGTAAGTTAGACATTATCTGTTCGCCTAGCTGGAGAATTTCATCAACATCGCAATGTTGTCATTAGCAAGACACCTTGGAAAAAAACGTCTTGAATGACGAATCCATCCTTGCATTGCTGCTACATCCATCTGGTCACAGGCCTCCTCCATGGCTTGGATGAGGGGTATACCTCAGCCTGGAGACGGAGATCATATACCTTCCACCGCCATGCCGAGAAAAACTCTTCTATAGGGCTGAGAAATGGAGAGTATGGTGGAAGATATCGGATGGTGAAATGTGCATGCTGCTGAAACCAGTTCTGAACCAGAGCAGAGCGGTGGAAAGACACATTGTCCGAGACAACAATGTAATGCATGTGATTGATTTAATTTGCTGCTGTTATGTTGTGCAATTGGTCCAAGAATTTAAGTATCAGTGCTGTGTTGTAAGCATACCTCTCAACCGTCCCGTTTTTCCCGGGATTCTCCTGTATTTTACAGTTCTATCCCGCTGTCATCCCGTAAAGGAATTTTCCCGTATTTCTCCCGTATTTTTGATCTTTCTGAGAAGAGCCGATTCTCCCTATATGCAACCCATACCGCCAAACCACCAGGGGTCGCCCTTGCTCTTAAATGTGAGTCTGTTCTGTGCTTTCATTTTATTTAGGCATGGAAACACTTTGAAATAAACATAAAAACGATTCATTTCCTTTTCATTACAGGCGCCATTGCCCCTATGCAATCCTCAAAACAGTCAGTTCATATAAAGATGCATGACTGTCAGCTGATGCTCTCCATAGTGATAATAGACGCTGTTTCCCAAGCGGATTCTGTACGTACGCGATTTGATGCTGAGCTCAAGTGGACACTGGGTTTTGAGTGTGTGTTTAAACAGACATACACACATAATAATAATAATAATAATAATAATAATGCTAATAATAATAATAATAATGGCGGTTCATTCCGCTGTGGCGACCCCAGATTAATAAAGGGACTAAGCCAAAACGAAAATAAATGAATGAATGAATAATAATAATAATAATAATAACAACATCTAGACATGTCGATCTTGTTGGGTTTTCTTTTAAACACAACAAATTTTGTCTTAAATGAGCATAAACAGTTAGGAAAACTGAAATCAAATGCTTTCATTATAGATCTGTGCAGTTTTAAAGTGACAGCTCTGTTATTTAACGTAATCAAACCAAAAAAATCTAAATGAGAGATTCATTCGCTGCTCTTTAATCAGAATGTTTATATTATACAGTGAAGAAAAGATGAGATTTGATAACTTGATTCTAATTACTAAATTATTGAGTGCAGAGTTTCTTTGGTGCTGATCTTGGAGCTGAAAAACAGCCTATATATACTTGATGAGATGTCAAAGATAGTCACAGGCGTGGATGAGAGATGCCTGACTCACACAAACACCTAAAGAAAAACAATCTGAAGCGGCGAGCTGAGATGAAAGCTGTGGAGCACGAGTGTGACAGCATGTGAAATCTGACAGACGGAGCATTTACAGCGTCCACTTCTGACTCCTGTGTGTCTTCATGACAGAAAATCAATGAAGCGCTCAACTGTGCGTGTGTGTGTATGCGAATGTGTGAGAGATTTACAGACAAGACCTTCGCCAGCACTCAACCTGCACTACACCAACAAGCGCAAACATACACATCCACGCATTAAGGTGGACAATTTATTAATGAATGCTCCAACATACTGTACTGTGACTATAGCAAACTGATCAACTGTGGTTTAGTTTGCCTTTACAACTGTAAACTACAGTGTACTGGAGTATAATATACCCTATAGTTGTAGAAAACTACAGTATTGGGTCATTTTTTTATACTAATAACATTGTTTTGTTACCATAACAACTATAGAATCACTACAACATATTACTATACATGTTGGGTTACCATAGCAACTATAGAATCACCACAACAGATCGATTACTATAGTTGTTGTCTTATCAAAGCAACTGCAGAATCACCACAACAGATCAAATACTGTAGATGATGTGTTACCATAGCAACTATAGAATCACCACAACAGATCAATTACTGTAGACGTTGTGTTACCATAGCAACTATAGAATCACCACAACAGATCAATTACTGTAGACGTTGTGTTACCATAGCAACTATAGAATCACCGCAACAGATCAATTACTGTAGAGGTTGTTACCATAGCAACTGTAGAAGCATCACAACATATTCATAATTACTGTAGATGGTGTTACCATAGCAACTGTAGAATCACCACAAGGGATTAATTACTGTAGATGTTGTTACCATAGCAACTATAGAATCACTATAACAGATCATATTACTGTAGATGTTGTTACCATAGCAACTGTAGAATCACCACAACAGATCAATTACTGTAGACTTTGTGTTACCATAGCAACTATAGAATCACCACAACAGATCAATTACTGTACACGTTATGTTACCATTGCAACTATAGAATCACTACAACAGAACAATTACTGTACACGTTATGTTACCATAGCAACTATAGAATCACCACAACAGCTCAATTACTGTAGACGTTGTGTTACCATAGCAACTATGGAATCACCACAACAGATCAATTACTGTAGACGTTATGTTACTATAGCAACTATAGAATCACCACAACAGATCAATTACTGTAGACATTGTGTTACCATAGCAACTATAGAATCACCACAACAGATCAATTACTGTAGACGTTGTGTTACCATAGCAACTATAGAATCACCACAACAGATCAATTACTGTAGAGGTTGTTACCATAGCAACTGTAAAAGCATCACAACATATTCATAATTACTGTAGATGGTGTTACCATAGCAACTGTAGAATCACCACAAGGGATTAATTACTGTAGATGTTGTTACCATAGCAACTATAGAATCACTATAACAGATCATATTACTGTAGATGTTGTTACCATAGCAACTGTAGAATCACCACAACAGATCAATTACTGTAGACTTTGTGTTACCATAGCAACTATAGAATCACCACAACAGATCAATTACTGTACACGTTATGTTACCATTGCAACTATAGAATCACTACAACAGAACAATTACTGTACACGTTATGTTACCATAGCAACTATAGAATCACCACAACAGATCAATTACTGTAGACGTTGTGTTACCATAGCAACTATAGAATCACCACAACAGATCAAATACTGTAGACGTTGTGTTACCATAGCAACTATAGAATCACCACAACAGATCAATTACTGTAGACGTTGTGTTACCATAGCAACTATAGAATCACCACTACAGATCAAATACTGTAGACGTTGTGTTACCATAGCAACTATAGAATTCCCACAACAGAACAATTACTGTACACGTTATGTTACCATAGCAACTATAGAATCACCACAACAGCTCAATTACTGTAGACGTTGTGTTACCATAGCAACTATAGAATCACCACAACAGATCAATTACTGTAGACGTTATGTTACTATAGCAACTGTAGAATCACCACAACAGATCAATTACTGTAGAGGTTGTTACCATAGCAACTGTAGAAGCATCACAACATATTCATAATTACTGTAGATGGTGTTACCATAGCAACTGTAGAATCACCACAAGGGATTAATTACTGTAGATGCTGTTACCATAGCAACTATAGAATCACTATAACAGATCATATTACTGTAGATGTTGTTACCATAGCAACTGTAGAATCACCACAACAGATCAATTACTGTAGACTTTGTGTTACCATAGCAACTATAGAATCACCACAACAGATCAATTACTGTACACGTTATGTTACCATTGCAACTATAGAATCACTACAACAGAACAATTACTGTACACGTTATGTTACCATAGCAACTATAGAATCACCACAACAGATCAATTACTGTAGACGTTGTGTTACCATAGCAACTATAGAATCACCACAACAGATCAAATACTGTAGACGTTGTGTTACCATAGCAACTATAGAATTCCCACAACAGAACAATTACTGTACACGTTATGTTACCATAGCAACTATAGAATCACCACAACAGCTCAATTACTGTAGACGTTGTGTTACCATAGCAACTATAGAATCACCACAACAGATCAATTACTGTAGACGTTATGTTACTATAGCAACTATAGAATCACCACAACAGATCAATTACTGTAGACGTTGTGTTACCATAGCAACTATAGAATTCCCACAACAGAACAATTACTTTACACGTTATGTTACAATAGCAACTATAGAATCATCACAACAGATCAATTACTGTAGATGTTGTGTTACCATAGCAACTATAGAATCACCACAACAGATCAAATACTGTAGACGCTGTGGTACCATAGCAACTATAGAATCACCACAACAGATCAATTATTGTAGAGGTTGTTACCATAGCAACTGTAGAAGCACCACAACATATTAATAATTACTGTAGATGTTGTTACCATAGCAACTGTAGAATAACCACAAGGGATTAATTACTGTAGATGTTGTGTTACCATAGCAATTATATAATCACCACAACATATTACTATAGATGTTGTGTTACCATAGTAACTATAGATACATCGCAACTGATTAATTCAAGTACTTTATTTGCATATTTTTCTAAAAGACTGCTTAAGTAATATAGTATTTTTCATGTGGGTCATGACGATACTAGTTAAGACTAGTTTGTCCAACTATTAGTTAACATGTAAGACTAATCATATATCATACCTGCCAACATTTGGTTTGTAAATTCCGGGAGATGGGGGGATTACGTCATACGCTAATTTGCATATTACTGATATTACATCGCGTTCTACCATTTCTGCTTGTTTAACATCCTATGGTAAATAAATGGGGTATTTTATATTCGCTCTACGCTTTATGTAAGCTTGTCAATTTAACTAAATGTATTGCTGTTTGAATACAGTATATCATTATAGATGAGTAGTGAATTTGCAGTAATCTCTCAGACGTAATATACTCAGACAAGTTCTGAAACTCTCACTAAAACATCTCTGATTGTGAACAAGAAAAGAATAAACGGTCAAATTAAATTGTTAAAATAAAGGAGAAGTAGATCAGTTTGACTGTACAAGGGAAATACCTTCACACTCCCGGTGCTAAATCATTTGCCGTCGGTACGCAGAGGGGTGATCTGCTGTCAGGCTGCAGGTGGGAGAGGCTGCTGTACGAGGACTGGGCCGCCTGTCAGTGCTCTGAGGCGGGGGAGGGGCCGGTGGCATCACCCACAGCTCGTTGAGAAGAGTAGGGGCGGTACAGTATGGACAAACGACAGTCTATAAAAATCTCCAGTAACACACAAAAAAGTCGCTAGATTTGTCGCTAGTCGCTTTTTTGAAAATTTGTCGCTAGGGGGGTCTGAAAAGTCGCTAAGTTGGCAACACTGGCGCGAACTGAAGAGCGGGGAGCGGGAGGGGTGAGAGGTTTGGGGATATGGAGGCGCGCGAACTGTAGCGCGGAGAGGTTGCGCCCGACCGGAAGAGCACGCGCACAAGCACCAGGTTTCAGCCCGGACTGTACCAAAATGCTGACGAGCGGGGGCTGGATTCCGGGAGTTTACCGGGAGACAGAACAATACGGGAGACGGGTCTAAAATACGGGAGACTCCCGGGAAAAACGGGAGTGTTGGCAGGTATGTCATATATCCGATTAGCAGCTTATGCAAACAGCCACTATCAGGATTATTACTGCAGACCAAACCAACACAATCTTCCGAACAGAGGAGATATCTGTGAATGAAAAATGATCATAATGATGGAGTCAACAAAGAAGTCAAACAGAAATAAGAGCTGTGGCTGATTGTGGATGATGGATATCTTGAGCTGAGACTAATTAATCTGACCATTTAAACTCACCGTGAAATTAAATTGGACAATTATTATTTCATTTATCACTGCTCATCATTACTCTGTTTGTCATGTGTCTTGTAATCTTAATTTAATCTTAATTTTGCCTCCCTCTTCAAGGCCATGCCTTATTTTCTCTGATTGGTGTTTACAGGTGTGAGGGCGGAGTCAACCTGTCACTCACATGAGATCCACCAATAGAAAACCACAATTGTTCAAGCAATTCCGCATGAAAGAAAAAGGGAAATCAAGCCTCTACATTTGTTCTTGATTCAGAAGTGGGTTCATGACACAAAAGAGAAGACCAAAGCAACTTGTGTTTCATCATTAAAGGTTACTCAGGCAGCTCTTTCATTTCAGAAGCCTTTGCTGTTGTAGGACATGTTGTGTTGATTGTGTGTTTGTGCCCTACCTGTGGTGCACTATGTAGGTGATGATGGAGGCGAACAGACAGAGCAGCATGACGGCGGTGCAGGCGTAAACCACCGGGTGCAGGAACTCTCCCGGATACGGAGGAAACGACAGCACCTTCTTCAGATCCTGAGACAGAGACACACACACACACAGGCAGAGAGAGAGAGTCAGCATCCAGACAAAACACACACACACACAGAGAGAGAGAGAGAGAGAAAAAGAGAGAGAGAGAGAGAGACAGACACACACACTAGTAAGCACATACATAAATACACACTAGTGTGCACACACACTATAGTGTTAAAACACACACTGAAAATAACCCTCACAACAACACTAGAGGTCACACACACACATAAAGACACTACTGGAGCACTAATACAGGAGCCGAGAGAGAGAGAGAGGGAGAGAGAGAGAGAGAGTGTGTGTGTGTGTGCGTGCGTGCGTGCGTGCGTATAAAGGGCCAGCTTATTTTACTGCAGTGTTTATTGTGTCCTGTGTGACCGTGAGAAGGGCAGAAACAGACAGAGGTCAGAGGAATGAGTGACACACACACACATACACACACACACACACACACACACACACACACACACACACACACACACACACACACACACACACACACACACACACACACACACACACACACACACACACAAAAGCGGCTGTGATCAAAACTTAGAATCTTCTGAACTAAGATCAGTTGGTGTTTCTGTGTGGAGTTTGCATGTTCTCCTCGTGTTGGTGTGGGTTTCCTCCGGGTGCTCCGGTTTCCCCCACAGTCCAAACACATGCGCTATAGGGGAATTGATCAACTAAATTGGCCGTAGTGTATGAGTGTGTGTGTGTGTGTGTGTGTGTGTGTGTATGGGTGTTTCCCAGTACTGGACTGCAGCTGAAAGGGCATCTGCTGTGTAAAACATATGCTGGAATAGTTGGCGGTTATTTCCACTGTGGTGACCTCTGATTAATAAAGGGACTAAGCTGAAGGAAAATGAATGAATGAATGTTGTTTGGGTTGGTGTTGTATATTACGCTACAGAAACCTATATATTTATAACCTTGTAATAAACTGCAGCACATTCATTCTTTTCGGCTTAGTCCCTTTTTTAATCAGGGCTCGCCACAGCGGAATGAAGATACCCGAACTAGTTGATGCTGCACTCTCATTGGCTGTAGGCTATTTTCAATCAGAACATGATTCTGAATCCTCCCCGGGGTCCTGAGATTTTTGGTACAGTCTGTAACACCCCCGGGTCGCCAACTTTGGCATAGTATCCAATCACAGCAGCCGCCCGAAACCCGCTCTATAGTGCAGTTACTAACACCACACTACAGTTATTAACCCGGTTCTCAACAGTGTTATTTAGACACCTCACCCACATGATTTTGAATCGCTGACAGGTCCAGAGTTTTAGCATGCCAAATATCTCGGCGACTGATCAGTGATTCTCTCAGATGGTGTCTTTGATAGTTCACACTGTGTGATTATTACTCAAGTAAACGAGCACTGATTTGCCTGTGATTTCAGACATTTGTCTGCGACTTCTCAGAACCTGTCGGTGAGACAAGATCAGGGCTAAAATCATGCAGTCTAAGCTCAGCATAACTGTACATTCAGACCAAGCAGCAGCCTCCCGCTCTCCCTCGGGACGCCAATATGGAAGTAACTAAAACTGCAATTCATCGTCTCGCCTTGGGGAGGGGGCTGCTCCAGGAAGTCCAAGTGCTTTCTGACTGCATTGGTAAATTGTCCATTTTAATGGCTGATTAAAACAAGTTTACAGCCTGGTACAAACGATGGCTTTGGTGCATATAGCTATGATTACCCTTCATGACAACTGTGAGGGGGTGAATTTTTTTATAACTCATCCGTTTCGTTTTTATTAGGTTATATTAAGTCTGCATAATTAAGGGCGTGGCCACTTGAGTGACAGCTAGGTCTCGCTGCTCGCTGTCTCGTCAGCTCAGCTGATTCCGGCTGATTAGCCGCTGAACTCGGCATATACATCAGATTTTTGTTTTGGTTAATGTTTCTTTACACCGTCATTTGCCTTTTGGAATTATGTCCTGCAATCATCAGATGATATGGCATGCTGTGTGCACTTAATTGTGCTCACAAACCATTCACGTGGCCTCCATTTCCCAGGTGAGTGAAATATATACTGATATACCATCTCTATAAATGTATTAGTTTTACTTAAGATCATTTATCATTTATAATGTTCTTTAGAGCTGTAATGCACGCCAGAATCTGACAGATTGATTAGCTGTAGGCTCTAGATCAGTCATCTGAAGCGTTGTCATACAGTGTTCTGCCTGGAGTTCATCAATAGCCCTGCATTTACTAACACAGACTATATCTGAAGTGTTTGGAAGTAATTCACGTTTTCCTCCTGTAGAAAAACGTCATAAGAGCAACGTTTAGTGGCTCAGTGTGTTACAACAGTGTTTTTAAAAGACTAAACACTTTATTAATATAGTGTACAACCAAGCACATGTGGTCAGAACACAAACGAGTCGCACGTAATGAAGTATTAAGCGTTTCTCCCAAAGTAAAAAGTCTGTCTAAGCCAGGTCTAAGCAAAATGCCGAGAATCCAGCATGCGTCTGTAGCTCCGCTCACTCTCCGCCTCTTTGCCCTTGTTTTTTTTATTTATTTGTTTTTTATTTTACTCATTATTTCACATATGTTCAGCAGTAGTAAAACAAAAATAGTAATGTAACTCACTAGACATACAGGCATCATTATGAGCTCAGGTTAAATCTCCTCAGTGCACTACAAGTATCATCAGATAAATAAACCGCCTCTTTGCCCTTGTTTGGTATCCCGCGATTGGTGCGATGACGTGCGAACAAACTGGCGATGGTTGGCTGCGCCTACTTGGAGCTTCTATTGCAGTGTTCAGAAACCTATGGGTGACGTCACGTACACTACATTCATATCTTTTACAGTCTATGGTTCAGACCGAAAGCGGCGAGAGCGTCAAAGTAACCGGAAGTCATTCATTTTCAATGAGAGCCGGTGGCGATAAGCGGCGAGGAGCAGCGCGGCGCGTCTTCGCCAGTGTGGGCGTCGAGGAGAGTTGAAATCAAGTCAACTTTATGGTAATGAGCTATGATGCGGTTTGGCGACAAGCAATCAGAATGTAGAAGTCCACCGCTTGAGAGGAGTCCAGAGAACACAGTCACTGTGAACTTTGGTTCCGACTACAGTTGTTCCCAAGGGTTTGATTACTGCGGTTGACGAATTTCCAATTATTTGCAATGTTTTCTTACAGGAACATACATTAAAAAAGTTACTGGCAAGTTAATGACGTACATCAATGCTATATATATGTTTTTTTTTTCTTTAAAAAAGCGGGAATCTCATGCGACAATACAAAACAGTGTTGCTGCTTTAGGATATTTCAGACATATGGACACATCGTGGAGCAAAGCCACACCACATGCAACTTGATCTTCCTTAGTTAAATGAATTTGATAAAAAGTGTGCAACTTTTTCACGCTAGAAAGCATGTTTGATGCAGGAATGCAAATGATATGCTGCAATGGCCCCTTTAAATACGAAATCAATGTGGCGAATTTTGACGCTTACGTCACCGATGCTGAAGACAGAAAGCGCTGTCGCCAGAGCGGCCAGAGCAACCTTTGACGCACAGTAATAGTGAACTGACCATTTCCTAATGCAAGCTGAACATCCTTCAAGGACAGCGCATCTTCACTTTGCTCTGCCATGGTAGGCCTGCTCTGCGGACCGTTATGCAGATGAAGCGCGCACAGACAGTGCAGAAAGCACTGGTCATGCATTCATCATATGTAACAGTCATGAGCACTGGCTCTATTGGTGCTTAATAAGCATGAGGAAATCACAGATATGCTGTTCCAAAATAACACCAGGACTCAGGAAAGCTGAGAGACCGCCCGCACCCGTTCAAATTACACCAGAGTTACCGACTGCTACCACGTTTTATACAGAAATGTATTCCTGTGCTGCAAAAAATCTAGTTGGGTCCTACAGCTGCAGAAATAAAGACCTTTAGTATGTGGCGAGCCACTGGACAAACTGGTTACAGCAGAAAAGCCGTACATAAGTAGGTAAGCAGCAGCAGTGTGACGAGACGCCTACTACACGACATGAGACACGAGATTGGGTCCACAAGAACGAGACGAGATTTTTACACTATTTTAAAGAAATCCTTAGTCAATCAATCAATCAATCAAGCCTTTATTTGTCACATATACCTCCATGTATTCACATACACTGACATATAGTGAAATTGGACTCCCCTCCCACCCAACCATACACAAACATCACATTTCAGGGGAAGACAGGTCAACGGGAGGTAGCATTTAGAAAAAGGAAGTAAGATACAATTCAGGAAAGAGAGGCGAAGAAAAAAAATCCCTCTTACCTTGGCCTTGAGTTAGAGCAGTGCGAGATCAGGGAGATAAAAAAAGCCCCAGCAGAAGCACATAAACACATAGACATGACATACATCGCAACAGGGGATGGGAAAGGGGGTGTGGATGTAGTCCGGCAAGGGCGGGCAGCCGTCGATTCCTGCAGCCATAGAGGCGCTGGTCACAGACCCGCCTACCCCCTCCAGTGGATGAAAGCACACGAAGGCGTGGGATGAAGGGTTAGGTAGTGAAAGTCTATCTGTAGCTGTGTATGTGTGTGTGTGTAAGCCTGTAGAGTCCAACAGGTGTCCTTGACAGGGAGCAGGAATTTCAGAGCATCTCCTTATCTTGCTATCCGGGAGAAGTTGTTTTTCTCCAGCCGAGGCCGTCTAGCTGGAAAAACACTGGGAGCCGAAAGAGAAGAAAGTATTTCAAATTTAGGTCAATACCTGCCAATTTCACAGATATTTAATGTCCGTCACTGGTCTCCAGTCCTGGCCAAATCTTGTTGCAAAGCCGCTAATTTCACCCCAATGTTTTCCAATTTGCGGTCTAATACAGCAGTCTGATTAGCAGCATATCTGCCCATTATAGTTTCAATCAAGCCGGTCAGCTTGGTGGGGTTTTGAGCTGCACTGACCGCTTTCATCAGTCGTCGATACCCCAGGGCCCCGCATAAGCCCATCAGCAGAAACCCTGTTATCAAAGTTCCGAATAGGTAGATATCTTCAATATCCTCCAGGGACAGAGCAGCCAGGCACACGACACGCCACTTCTCCCACCCGTCCATCACGTATCCAGCTGCAAACGTCCCGGCAGGACAAAGGGGCTCTCCCGAGCCCAAACTTCTCGTCGAGAAGATGGTGTCAATTGCGTTCAGAGACCAGTTGATCAGATCCATAAATCCTTATTCGTTTGGATAGCAGGGCACGGAGAGCCTCAGAGATAGAATAAGACGAGACAAGAAGATGAGCCAGCCAGGGAAGATAAGGGACGGAGAGGGAAAAAATGCGACCGCCTTCGTCGAGAGCCAAGTGATGAAAGATATGAATGGAATAGTTCTAGAATTCTATTATTTGCTAATATGTGAATGGAAAACAGATTTTTATTTAAAAAAATTAAAAAAAAAAAATCACAAAATGCAAAACAATTTAGGTGTTTTTTAATCAACGTGTAATGAATTTACACATAAAACACAAAAGCTTTTGAAATCCAAATCCTCTAAAGGATTGTTAGTCTGCATGATACACTGCAACAGGAGCTGGGAACACTTCCCTAAAGACATTATAATTTGAACGGCATCTGCGCTTATGTTAGTCTGTTTTTTTATTATTCCTGAGAGGTCCATAATCCTGGACCAGGCCGTATCCTGAGCAGCTGCTGTGGTGGTCATGAAGGAGTGGAGAGCATGAGACCGATCCCTGTAAGCCCCCAGTGACAGATGAGTCCTTGCATTGATCCTGAAGGGACCGCCTGAACACCCGCCGGTGATCTCTCCCACCTGCAGCTTCTCCATGATGGACGTCCAGCATTCTCCAGCCTCCAGAGCCTAGACTGCAGCTCTGCACAAGACGTTTGGCCATAGGAGAAATGATCGTGCCCAACTGAGCCAGGTGTCTCTCGAAGTTTTTTAATTCTTCACTTTCACCAATTGGTGAAGTTTTTCCTCGCCGCTGTCGCCACTGGCTTGCATGGTTCGGGATCTGTAGAGCTGCGCATCGATTGATTTGCTAATCAGTGTTTGGACTCTCAGTAGTGATTATTAAGCCACACTAAACTGAGCTAAACTGAACTGAACTTAAACTCTGAAAACTGAACTGACACTGTTTACATTCACTATAATCTTCTATGTGAAGCTGCTTTGACACAGTATACATTGTATAAGCGCTATACAAATCAAGGTGAATTCAATTGATGTTTTATGTATGCAATTTCCATAATTATTCCCATAATTTTATGTATGCAATAGTTTTATATTAGTTTATATTGAATTCTATGCAATGAACATGCAAACACTAATATATAAATAGAAAATAGCTAACTCTACTGGCTTTTCATCTATAAAATTTCAGAGTATTTAGATTGCAGATCTTTGTGACAGTATCCAACAAATGTCAGCAGGTATGCGGATTGTCTGCATTTACACTGCACACGGCAAAAGGCGCAATGACCAGGGAAAAAAGAGCGGGCGCTGACTGACAGCTGATAATAAAAAAGCGCTCTTTTTCTCCATCCCTCTATTTATTCTGTTCACATGGTTTCATTTTTTTTTTATTTTTGACAAGTTGTGTTACTATAGTTTATAACAGAAAAGTTCTTCTTTTATTCTAGGCTTTTTTAAACCAGGCATCTCAATGTAATGTCCATGGCCTGATTTCTGCAAGTGATGTACGCAACAGTTTTATATTAATATCGGCGGATGGTGCGCTCTCTTTCTCTCTCGTGAACATGCTTAGATACTTGTGCTACATGATAAAATGAAAACTTTTTGATTTTATTTGATCACTTGAACCATGAAAAGAAAACGGACAGCATAAACGTGTTTGGTAATCTGAGTCAGCAGTTCAGTATGTGTGTGCGCGCTTAGAGATGTGTGTAGGTGCAGAGAATATTGTGTCAAACAGCTGTGTGGACTGTCCTGTCGCAAAATGCGGCTAAAAGCCCTGCATGATGGTAATAGTTTGATTGCGATGTTAACATATCTGTACTGGACTTCAATAATGCGGCTTTCAGCACATCTAAAGTGACTTTCCATTGCGTGGTAATGTCCATGGTTAATTTGTCTGGCTGCAGTTACAGTTGTAGCCTCTGCTTGGACATGAATAACGCAGCAGCCTTTGAACTCCGGTGAGAAAAAAAAGCGATTACGTCACGTCCACCCGCCTAACCAAGTTACGTGCAACACAGAGGCCAGCCTTACCAGGTGGACTTGCGGTTCAAATTCAATCCTGCTTCCAGTCTTCAATGCTAATTTCACCTTCACGCGTCATCAAAACATCTCAAATCACGAGACAACTTTTCACCTCGACGAGAAATCTCATCGCGATTTAATCTTGCGAGATCTCGTGACACCCCTAGTAAGCAGTCAGCTAGTAAGCATGAAAAGGAACGGCGTCATACCACCCCGTAGCTTTCATTTTAAAGACAAAACGCAGCCATATGCTCCTCTAGCTATATAACTCATGATCTCCAGAAATGTATACAGGGGTACGCTTTCAGAAGTGTGTATTTTTCATCAGACATTCAGCTGATTCCCCCATTTTTCACTCACATTTGCATGCATTTGAGTGGATATTCATGTAGCATTGACCTCAAATGACATTAAAAGATGTTCGGTTGCATAACAGCGTGATTTCAACACTGCCAATTCACACCAGAACAAATTACTGGCGCCGTTACGCAACAATAAAACACACATTAACATTGAGCACTAACACACTCGTCCTTTACATGCGTTCTGCTGCACATACACGTATGTGTGTCCTTCAGATGCTATTAACTCAATGGTGTTGTGAAGCTGCTGTGTTTAACAGAGCCAGAAAGTCCTTTAAGAAGCTGCTTAATATTCCAGCCTTGCTGAAGCGTGACAATGGCAAATCTGAGAGCGTCTGTAGTACAACACACACAGAAACAGCAGAAAACAGCCCACGGCCAACGTCACACAGTAAACCACAATTAACAATGGCTTGCAAGTAACAGAAGCAAAAAATGTGCCTGTTTTTTGGGTCAATCGAGCATTTTTGCATGGCAATATCAGCAACGTTATATTGCATTCTTTACTGGAATGCAAAAAAAAAAAAGAAAAAAATATTATAAACACCGTAATACGCACTGCAATACAAGCACAGTACTATCTCTTTTTATCCTAATAACTGTATTGAAAACAATTAGCAAAAAAAATTGCAAGAAATATTTGCATGATAACGTTAGCATAATTTAAATGCATTTTTTCTTTACTGGTATGCAAAAAAAAAAAAAAAAAGTTAAATAAAAAGGTGTGTGTATGCATGTGTGTGTATATATATATTTATATATATGTACAGGGAGTGCAGAATTATTAGGCATGTTGTATCTTTGAGGATTAATTTTATTATAGAACAACAACAACCATGTTCTCAATGAACCCAAAAAACTCATTAATATCAAAGCTGAATATTTTTGGAAGTAGTTTTTAGTTTGTTTTTAGTTTGAGCTATTTTAGGAGGATATCTGTGTGTGTGTGTGTGTTTGTCCAGAGCAGAACACACAGTAAATTAGCACTATTTGTTGACACATAATGAAACGGAAGGGACTGGACAGAAAGATCTCGAGCAGAGCGCTGATTATCTGTAATAATTTACATGAGCAAAGACACCATTAATACAGACAGATCTGAGCATTAGAAGACCTTGATGATTACCTGCGCAAAGCTTCTCAATTCAATGAATCGCTGGCCAGAACGAGCTTCACACACAGTTTAACCCCCAAACTGAATTTATTTGTGTACTAATCTTGTATTTGGGGCCTACTGTCTATCTGGGATATAAATCTTATTTTCACTGAAGGCCACTTCAGCATTATTTGTATTACACTGTCAACGTTGTCCTGTAGAATCTACAGTAACTTACTGGCAGCAGTTTGCAAAAATACTGTATATACATTTACATCCCCATTTATCTTGCTGTATGTGTATTTACAGTATTGCATGTCTTTACTGTAAAATATAGACTAATATTCACAATGCAACTTTAAAATACAGTAACATACCGCATCACTTTCCGACAGTAAAATACAGGTCATATTACAGTTAAATACTGTGTAATTCACAAAAAAAGTTAACAGTTTAGTTGTAGAGCAGACATCAACCAGTATCTTACTGTAAAAAAATTACACACAAATCCAGTATTTTGCATTATATACAGCAGTATTTCTCTAGCTGCATATGCATTTACAGTACTGTGTCTTTAATGTAAGATATACAGTCATTTTTACAATGCAATTTTAAAATACAGTAACACACGGCATATAAAAGTAAAATACAGTTCATATTACAGTTCAGTTCGCCAGCAAAAATATATATATACTTACATATACAGCACCATTTATCTTGTAATATATATGGTTGAAAGCAGAAGTTTCCATACACTGTATAAAAAGGCACATCACCATTTAATAAAGTCAGATGTTAATGTGATTAAACTTTTCCTCTTTTAGGTAAGTTAGGATGATCACATTTGTTTCTGTTCTGTTTAACAGCAGAATAATGAGAGAGAGATTTTTAGAGAAATTGTTCTAACTCTTCTTGAAAGTCAAGTTTACATACAATAAGATTATTCTGCCTCTGAAAAAGCTCAGATGATGGTGTTGTGGGATTATAAATTTATATAATCTAGTTTCAAATGAACAATAATCTACATATAACTGAAAAGTTATATTCTTTGGTTTTAATTATATCATTTCATTAACAGCCCAGCTATCTTTCTGACTACTGGCTGAGCCAGTGATGCAAATGCAACGGGCAGGCATTCAATGACTCTGCCTTTGTCTTAGGGTGATATTTTCAGGCCAAAGAAACCCCTTTGCTGATTAACTTGTGTGGCAGGTTTTTTAACACCTATATGCTGGTTAACCCAATACCTAATTTGCATGCTTTGTTCAGCCATCTGCCCTCCTCCTAAGAATACAATATAGACAGGACATCTTTGTCTCAAATCAGACTTGTGATTAAACTAGCAGAGTGCAGACCTCCAATAGGCTCCTGCAGACACATGGACATCTTGAAGACGCTGTTTGACTGCAGATTAACCAACACGTCTCAATAAAGGAATTCTGCTTGTTTCGAGTCTCCTGGACTGGGTTCTCTTCTATCCAACATTTATTTGTTTACAACAACTTGGTGCCGTGACCCGGATAGAGACTGAAATCACCAAATTCTGAACAACTTGGTGCCGTGAGCCGGATAGAGACTGAAATCACCAAATTCTCAACAATTTGCCACAGAAGACTGAAATCCACCTGAAATTCAACTTGAACCTTCAAGCTCAAGGAAACTTCACTTCAGACGAAATCTTCAGCTCAAAGGCAATTTGAAGTCACTCAGCGAACGTCACAAATTCTCAACTATTTGCTGACTGCAACCCTGATGAACATTGAAGCTACCTGAATACAAAGATCAGACTTCACTCCAGACTGAATCTTTTCAGCTCAACCTCGATTTGGTGAGTTTTTCACTCTATAAAAAGAACCATACAGACCAGTCTATACACATGGTCATCCTCTGCTCCGCCAGAGAAGAGTTAACAGACAGCTGCAGGGTTTGTTTAACAGAAAGTTATCCTCTATTTTCAATAGAGAAGTAAAAGTTATCCTCTGTATAGGCAGAGAAGTTAAGCCTTAAGTGCTATTTTCTTTTCTTTTATTTGTTTACCCTCTGTTCAACCAGAGAAGTTTAGCGATACAAGCTAATTTATGTTATCTCTTGTTCAGGCAAGGAAGTGTTAGCAACATGTGCTAATATTGTTACCCTCTGTTTTGGCAGAGAAGAAATTACTATACTTTCATCAGAAAAGTTTTAGTATTTTACTTTGTGATAACAAACTCACAAAATGTTCAGAAAGAATACTAAACTGATCCCCACAACTGAAAAAAGGTAGTTTAGAGACTCCTTTATTGTCAGATCAGGATTTCAAATCGCTGCTAGGACAGCACATGGATTCACTAACAGAGTCAGTCAGACTAAATTTGACAAAGAAATTTAGCATTGACCCAGATAATGTTTGGACATTAGAAGAATGCAAGAAAGTGCTCAGAGCATGCATTCGCAAAAATAATGTAAAAGGCATTATCTGCTGCTACAGAGAATTCAGTTTATCTCGAGCTAAACAACAAGCTCAGGCTAAATCAGAATTAGAGAAACAGATCCAAGAGCTTCATGCCAAGATAACCTCATTAACAAAACAACTGAACCTCAAGAAATCAAAAACTGACATTGTAGAAGTTAGTCAGCCTGATAACAAACATCCTGACTTACAAACTGTGTCTGAAACAGACATCCAGTCAGTAAATTATATGCCGGTAGGTTCAGTGGAGGTTTTTGGTGCTAGGACAAGTTCTAAGAGAACTGAGAGTTTACACAACAACACTTCTGTTGTTCAAATTCAAACTGTTTCCAGAACACTAGGACCTAAAGAAATAGAGAGACTGTCTCAAAGCTTACCTTCAGCACGCACACATTTTTCAGAGTTTAGCAGAGCACTGATCAGCAAAATGCGCCTTTATGACATGTCATTAACAGAAGTCACCCAGCTAATGTCTCAAATTCTCACAGAATCTGAATTCAACAGTTTTGAGCGGGCTGTGACCTCTGAATTACAACATGCCAGTAAGGATGATTTGAGAGAGGGTGTTTTGAAAGCTCTAAAGAACATTGTTGGCCCAAAGATCGACTGGTCAAAAGTGACTTGTTGTGTGCAAAGGAAAGATGAATCTGTGAATGAATTCACTGAGAGATTTTGTCAATCCGCCATAACTTACAGTGGATTAGCTGATAATTTGGACAGTGTGCTAAATGATAAGGGACCCCTTGTCCGCATCTGGTCAGATGGCCTTGCAGCTGAATACAGAAAAGCTTTGCCATTTCTTAATATCACCTGGTCTACCACCACTCTCAGAAATAATCTGAACAGTTTAGCTTTGTGGGAAAGAGACTCTGATACCAAAGATAGAGTCAGAATTGAAGCAGCCGCTACTAAGGTGAACACAGAGAAGACATCAAATCATAAATGTCTTAGGAAAAATATCTGTTGTAATTACTGTGGTAAAAAAGGACATTGGATGAGGGAATGTAGGAAGAATAAAAAGAACTTTAAAGAAATGAACAGGGTAAATCAACTTCTGAACAGTTTGCTAGTTGCCCTCAACATACCCCTCCCCTCATCACTGAATCCATTGAGCTGTCCACAAAAGTGCTAACCATTTTTGGCTGTGAGTGCTTAATGTTCCAGTTAGTTTACAATTAAGATGAAAGACTCTTTGTAAAATGACACAAAGGAAACTTCTTCCTTTTTATTGGGGAACTCTGCTCAAGTCCACTCACAGCCTTGAATGTGTTTACACATATTCCAATCACTACCCATTCAATGTTATGATGTCTGATAGGACTGATGTTTATTGAATGATAGTTTGAGTCTCACATTTTAAAGTTTGTCCGCCACACTCAGGGACAGAATAGGACACACAAACCAGTGAGGAGCCCAGGGCAGAACTGAAAGCAACAGGCTTCAGGGGCCACACCCTGTGGTGAAGACTCCCCTGTTTTCCCCATCTATTAGTCCTTCCTCACCTCACTGTTTTATAGGTGTCATAACTTTAAGATCAGGAGACAGAAAATACAAAACACTATACGATCACCTGAATAACTAGACACATGAACTGTATGATCATACCAGTCTATGCATGAATACTGCTGGTCTGCTGTTTCCTTGTGTGCAGGTAACTACAGAATCACTGCATCTTCTCAAGAAACACTCTGATCCAGAGCATCACTACAGCGATCCATGAATGACAGGAAGTCATCAGATCAACTCTGCACTGGAGAAGAACTACAAGAAACAGACCTCACAAAAGACTGCACACTATTCACAAGCCATGGCCTTTCAGAAGATCTACAGTTTAACTACATGATTTTTTGTGTCATCATGTAGCATTTATGACATTCCCATCGATTGCCATAAACATGTGAACAGTTTTGAAATCTACAATTACATCTACGTAGATATTGAAAATGACACAGAATAAGTTAAATGTGCCTGTAACTTTTTCAAGTTACATGACTGGAAGTTGGGGCCTATGTTATCAAACAGAAGCCCATGAAGGGATTTAGGAAGGTTTTAAATTTATATTTGTGTGAGAGTTTTTAAATAACTCTCAAAGGGGGAACTGTGGGATTATAAATTTATATAATCTAGTTTCAAATGAACAATAATCTACATATAACTGAAAAGTTATATTCTTTGGTTTTAATTATATCATTTCATTAACAGCCCAGCTATCTTTCTGACTACTGGCTGAGCCAGTGATGCAAATGCAACGGGCAGGCATTCAATGACTCTGCCTTTGTCTTAGGGTGATATTTTCAGGCCAAAGAAACCCCTTTGCTGATTAACTTGTGTGGCAGGTTTTTTAACACCTATATGCTGGTTAACCCAATACCTAATTTGCATGCTTTGTTTAGCCATCTGCCCTCCTCCTAAGAATACAATATAGACAGGACATCTTTGTCTCAAATCAGACTTGTGATTAAACTAGCAGAGTGCAGACCTCCAATAGGCTCCTGCAGACACATGGACATCTTGAAGACGCTGTTTGACTGCAGATTAACCAACACGTCTCAATAAAGGAATTCTGCTTGTTTCGAGTCTCCTGGACTGGGTTCTCTTCTATCCAACATTTATTTGTTTACAACAGTGTTTTGGAAGTTTCTGATTGGCTAATTGACAACATTTGAGTTAATTGGAGGCACAACTGTAGAATAGTATTGAAGGAAAACCTCAAACACACTGCTTCCTTGTGGGACAACATGGAGAAATCAACAAGCCAGAATCAACACAAAAGCCAGATTACAATGAGCTAAATCACACTGGGAAAAGACTAATGTTTGGAGACATGTCCTGTGGTCTGATGGAGCTAAGATTGAACTGTTTGGCCATAATGACCAGTGTTACATTTGGAGGACAAAGGGGAAAGCTTACAAGCCTAGGAACACCATCCCAACTGTGAAGTATGGGGGCGGCAGCATCATGTTGTGGGGCTGTTTTGCTACAGGAGGGACTGGTCCACTTCACAGCATAGATGGCATCATGAAGAAAGAACATTATGTAGAAATACTGAAGCAACATCTCAAGACATCAGCCAGGAAATTAAAACTTGGCCACAAATGGGTCTTCCAGACAGACCATGACCCTAAGCATACTGCCAAATGAGTGAGAAGCTTGTGGAAGGAGACCCAAAACATTTGACCAAAGTTATACAGTTTAAAAGCAAAGCTAAAAAAAATACCAAGGAAATGTGTGTAAACTTTAGACTGTCTAGAAATTAATAAAAAATTCTCCAAAAAAAAAAAAGAAATTCTCTCATTATTCTGGCATTTAGCAAATGATTTAGGTAATCCTAACCGACCTAAAATAGTAAACGTTTACCATGATTTACCATCAGACATTTAAAAAAAAATGGTTATGTTCCTTTTTTTAGAGTGTATGTGAACTTCTGGTTTCAACTGTGTATATATATATATACTATATATATACAGTTGAAGTCAGAATTATTAGCCCCCCTTAGAATTTATTTTTTATTTTTTAAATATTTCCCAAATGATGTTTAACAGAGCAAGGAAATTTTCACAGTATGTCTGATAATATTTTTTCTTCTGGAGAAAGTCTTATTTGTTTTATTTCGGCTAGAATAAAATCAGTTTTAAATTTTTTTAAAACCATTTTAAGGTCAATATTATTAGCCCCTTTAAGCTATATTTGTTTTCGATAGTCTACAGAACAAACCATCGTTATACAATAACTTGCCTAATTACCCTAACCTGGGGTGCGTTTCCCAAAACCATCATTAGCCAACTAAGGTCGCAAGTTCCATCGTTAAAAACATAGTTCGTTGATTTGCTGTTTGCCGAATCCATCGTTCCAACGAACATTCGCAAACTGTGTTGCAAACTTGAGCACTTGAAACAACACCTCTGGAGCTGTAGTTAGAAGCATAGTTCCTGGCTGTGTTCTATTCCCACTTATCCCCCCTATGCCCTATTCATTTAGAACATTCTAACATGCAAAGCTGGAATTATTAATAATAAAAAAGCATTAAGCTCATCTCTCTTAGGTGTAATTTGCTTTCAAAGTATTTTTACAGTTCAGTTTTAGCGATCTTCATGTTTACAATTGTGCTCCCTTCGCAGTGCACTTTGAAAACATTGATATCATTTTGAACACAGCCTCATGACAAAAGCTATTTAAAAGCGGAATTTATGTTACGTCTCCAAAGAGTGAAAATAAAAAAACATAGCATACGTTAATTCTTTTATTTTATAGTGGGTTATTTATTAAGTTTCTCTGCTGTATATGACATGGGCCTGCTGGTTAGAACTTTCTGCTGTGGTTTGCATGTCAAATTGTAATTTTTTTTTTTTATAAATAAACAATATCCTAAATAATAATAATAATCATCATCATCATCATTAATATTATTAATATTATTATTAAAGTAAATATATTTATAATAAATCGCCTCATTATTTGTTTATTTATATGATTTATATATGATATTAGAATAGTGTTAGCTTTTGTAAGTGATTTTATGTTTTAGAATAGAATATGTAATGTTCAACTTCTCAATAATATTAGTAAAGCAAACACAGGCCCTATATGTGCCATTATCATTTATTTTATTTAATATGGAAAGCGAGTGCATGTTTTTACCAAAACTAATATTGGATTTTATTTTAAATGCGTGTTTGTGTACAACAATATAATTTGCACAAAGAAATGATGGGGTTCTTCTCTAAAGAAGTTACTCCACTCCGTTTAGAGCATCATTATGGGCGTTTTACGTTATAACTAACGTGGTTCAAGCGATGGATCTGCGACAGAGAAACTACAGGTTTTAGGAAACACTCGTCACTACATCATTCTTTTGCCAAAGATGCATCGCACTATGATAGTTCAGCCGCGAGTTACGTCGTTGTTTGGGAAACGCACCCCTGCCTAGCTACCCTAATTAACCTAGTGAAGCCTTTAAATGTCACTTTAAGCTGTATAGAAGTGTCTTGAAAATATCTAATGAAATATTATTTACTGTCATCATGACAAAGATAAAACAAATCAGTTATTAGAGATGAGTTATTAAAACTATTCCAGTTCCACATTCCAGTTCAGTTCGCCAGTAACTTACTGTAGATAATTACAGCAAAAAAATCCTATATTTACATTTACAGCATCATTTATCTTGCATTATACGTGCTTACAGTAGTGTCTTTACTGTGAAATGTACAGTGAAATTCACAATACAGCTTCAATATACAGTAACATACTACACAACTGTCCTCCTGTAAAATACAGTTTATATTATGTAAAGTAAAGCCTATTTTTAAGACTAGTAAGTTTCTAAATTTCCTTTTTTTCCCCGCTGAACTGTAGTTTTTCTTTCTTATTTTAATTATTCTCAATGATGATTCTCATTACTGTTATGTAAGGATGTTTTCCCTTTTAAAACAGCATAAATTAAAGGCTTTGCTACAAAGATAAACAGCAAACACAGAATCAACCGACAGTTTTAATAGGTTTTCCTGGGATTTGCCCTTAAATGACCCTCGTGCAGACACACACACATGCACGCACGCACACACACACACACACACACACACACACAAAATGGTCGCAGCTTCTAGTTCATGTAAATTAGGCGAACATTAAAAACGCGATCGTCTCGGTAGTTCTAGTGTTAATCCTTCACAAAAACGATAATATTCATGTAATGCATCCAACAAACACACGTCTGTTCCTCTCAGACATTCACACACACACACATCAGCAAACTGACCTGCAAACAGCTGCTAAGCACACAGCGTCTGTCTGTGGGTGCGCAAACCTCAGTGTGTGTGACTCAGCTTACAAAGAAACGCAGATCAGAATACAGCTATTTCAGGAGACGCCGGAAAACAGTTCATGAGTCACCAAACAGCCCCAATCACAACAGCAATGAATGCATAAAGACATGTTATCAGCCGATTGACGTATTGATTATTTGTCAAATATTTCACAAATAACACATTTTTAAACATTTTAATAACTCATTTCTAATCATGATTTCTTTTATCTTTGTCATGATGACAGCACATAATATTAGACTAGATATTCTTCCACTAGTATTCAGATTAAAATGACATTTAAAGGCTTCACTAGGTTAATTAGGGTAAAGTTAGGGTAATTAGGCAAGTCATTGTAGAACAGTGGTTTGTTCTGAAGACTAAAAAATCTTGCAGCCTTAAAATGTTTTAATCAAATGAACTTTTCTAGTCATCTCACCTCACATCAATCAAAAATATTAAGTTAAACTTTGTATAATTTAAAAATGTAGTAATTATTAACTTATTAAAATAAGTTAAAGCAGCATAAAAATATTTGACCTTAATAATATTGACCTTAAAATAAACAATTAAAATGATTCAAATTAATATTGACCTTAACATTTTTGAAAAAAACCTCTAAAAACTAAACAAAAGACTTTTTCAGCAATACAGGGAGTGCATGATTATTTGGCAAGTTGTATTTTTGAGGATTAATTTTATTATTGAACAACAACCATGTTCTCAATGAACCCAAAAACTCATTAATATCAAAGCTGAATATTTTTGGCAGTAGTTTTTAGTTTGTTTTTAGTTTGAGCTATTTTAGGAGGATATCTCTGTGTGTGCAGGTGACTATTACTGTGCAGAATTATTAGGCAACTTAACAACAAACAAATATATCCCCATTTCAATGATTTATTTTGACCAGTGAAACCAATATAACATCTCAACATTCACAAATATACATTTCTGACATTCAAAAACAAAACAAAAACAAATCAGTGACCAATATAGCCACCTTTCTTTGCAAGGACACTCAAAAGCCTGCCATCCATGGATTCTGTCAGTGTTTTGATCTGTTCACCATCAACATTGCGTGCAGCAGCAACCACAGCCTCCCAGACACTGTTCAGAGAGGTGGACTGTTTTCCCTCGTTGTAAATCTCACATTTGATGATGGACCACAGGTTCTCTATGGGGTTCAGTTCAGGTGAACAAGGAGGCCATGTCATTAGTTTTACTTATTTTAGACCCTTTCTTGCCAGCCACGCTGTGGAGTACTTGGACGCGTGTGATGGAGCATTGTCCTGCATGAAAATCATGTTTTTCTTGAAGGATGCAGACTTCTTCCTGTACCACTGCTTGAAGAAGGTGTCTTCCAGAAACTGGCAGTAGGACTGGGAGTTGAGCTTGACTCCATCCTCAACCCGAAAAGGCCCCACAAGCTCATCTTTGATGATACCAGCCCAAACCAGTACTCCACCTCCACCTTGCTGTCTGAGTCGGACTGGAGCTCTCTGTCCTTTACCGATCCAGCCACGGGCCCATCAAGACTCACTCTCATTTCATCAGTCCATAAAACCTTAGAAAAATCAGTCTTGAGATATTTCTTGGCCCAGTCTTGACGTTTCAGCTTGTGTGTCTTGTTCAGTGGTGGTGGTTTTTCAGCCTTTCTTACCTTGGCCATGTCTCTGAGTATTGCACACCTTGTGCTTTTGGGCACTCCAGTGATGTTGCAGCTCTGAAATATGGCAAAACTGGTGGCAAGTGGCATCTTGGCAGCTGCACGCTTGACTTTTCTCAGTTCATGGGCAGTTATAATGCGCCTTGGATTTTCCAGACGCTTCTTGCGACCCTGTTGACTATTTTGAATGAAACGCTTGATTGTTGGATGATCACGCTTCAGAAGCTTGGCAATTTTAAGAGTGCTGCATCCCTCTGCAAGATATCTCACTATTTTTGACTTTTCGGAGCCTGTCAAGTCCTTCTTTTGACCCATTTTGCCAAAGGAAAGGAAGTTGCCTAATAATTATGCACACCTGATATAGGGTGTTGATGTCATTAGACCACACCCCTTCTCATTACAGAGATGCACATCACCTAATATGCTTAATTGGTAGTAGGCTTTGGAGCCTATACAGCTTGGAGTAAGACAACATGCATAAAGAGGATGATGTGCTCAAAATACTCATTTGCCTAATAATTCTGCACTGCCTGTATATGATCATCTCTTACTGACTCTGTTTGTCTACACTTTTAGATATCACCGCTGCTTTCGATACCATTAATCATTCAATATTACTGGATCGACTGGCCTCAATTGGAATCACTAATAATGCCCTCTGCTGGTTTACATCTTACTTAAGTGACAGAACACAGTTTGTCCAGGTAAAGAACAGTCGCTCTGATACAGTCTCAGTCAGTCATGTGGCTCCTCAGGGATCTGTATTGGGTCCTCTTTTATTTATTATTTACATTTTACCTTGACAGTAGGTCATATATTTCGTTGTATGGCATAGATTTTCATTTTTATGCCGAAGATATGCAAGTTTATATGTCTACTAAGAATGCTCCATCTCACCCCCCACCCGATCTTACTAAATGTCAGCGAGATATTAATATTCAATTCAACTCAATTCACCTTTATTTGTATAGCGCTTTTACAATGTAGATTGTGTCAAAGCAGCTTCACATAGAAGATATAGTGAATTGAAACAGAGTCAGTCCAGTTTAATATGTGGATGACCAGTAACTTTGTAAAGATCAATGCCAGTAAAACTGAAGCCCCTCTGGTTGGCTCTAAGGGCGTACTCACACTATGCTATCTGAACCGTGCCCAGGCCCGTTTCCCGGATCGTTTGAGAAGTGTGAGTGCTCTGAATCGGGCTCAGGCACGGTACACTTGGCCGGCCCTGGCCCGGTTGGAGAGGTGTGCCAGAGCGTGGTTCACTTGGGCTTTGGCGCGGTACGCTTGTGTGTGAGTGCAAAACGCGCCAGAGCCCGAAACTGAAAGTGAGACGTGACTTTTAAGCGACTGTTTCATATGGATTAATTAATCATTCGTACTGTTCAATGAACGCAAACTGTGGTAGTTTATTAAAGACGCAAATCCCTCACTGCACGTCAGCTGCGCCTTCAGCAAACCTCCTAATTCCTGCATCACGAGGACTTTATGATTGTTTATGAGCGTCAAAAGTGGCTGATCTGTTCAGTGAAATATTAGACTGTGTGTCTCCGCATATCAAACGACTTAAACGATATAACTAAAGTAATCTCCACTGGGCTGAGCGAGACCGCTTACTGAACAGCGCGTCATCGATGACGAAAGCGCGCTCAGGCCCGAATGTAATGTGGATGCGGGCCGTCGGGGGAGACGGGAGGGGGGACAAGCGTGCTTTGGCCCGATTCAAGGCAACTGTACATAGTGTGAGTACGGCCTAAATCTGTTCTTTCCCAAGCTCAATCCTTTACCTATCAGTAATTCTCTAGTAAATATTTCAACTCATGCTTAATGTCTTGAGGTTAAACTAGATGGTATGCTTTTGTTTAATTCACATGTTAGATATATTTCACAATCTGCCTTTTTTCACTTACATACATTGCAAGATTTCACCCTTCACTATCTCAACAAAGTACTGAAGAGCTGCTTCATGCTCTGGTTACATCAAGGATTGATTATTGCAACTCCCTCCTATCTGGTATCCCTCTTAACCAACTTCACAGTTAATCCAGAACTCAGCAGCTAGGTTAATCACCTGCCAGGTGTATCTGAACACATATCCCTAATTCTCTTTCACTTGCATTGGCTTCCAGTACTTTATCACGTACAATATAAAATTATTCTATTAACTTACAAAGCTCTTCATGGCACCTCACTATCTTTCTGATCTTCTTCACTGGTACACTCCTCGGCACTCACTGAGATCTTCTGCAGCTGAACTGTTATCAGTTCCAAACTTTAAGATGAAGTCATTTGGTGGCAGGCCTTTTAGCTGAATAGCACCACAATTATGGAATTCCCTGACATTAGATATTCGTCAGGTGGACTCTATCTCCAATATTAAATGCTCGGTTAAAACCTTTCTGTTCAGGATTGCTTTTAATGATTATTTTTCTGTCTTGTTTTTTATGATGTGCCTGTGACATACTGTAAGGTGTCCTTGAGTGCTTTGAAAGGTATTATTATTATATATAATTTAAAATAGGAATATTTGCAAGATTATAATTAGATTTAAGAGTAAAAGTATGACATAAATCTACTTATAATCAACCTTAAAAAGACATAACCACTTGAGAAAATTGTCTAAGAAAAAGGAATTACATATTAATTCATTCATTTTCCTTTGACTTAGTCCCTTATTTATCAGGGGCCACCACAGAGGAATGAACCGCCAACTATTCCAGCGTATGTTTTGCACAGTGGATGCCCTTCCAGCCGCAACCCAGTACTGGGAAACACCCATACACACTTATTCACACACACACACACACACACACACACACACACACACACACACACACACACACAGTCATACACTGCGGCCAATTTAGGCCCCGTTTACACCAATGCGTTTTCGTTTTAAAACGCATAAGTTTTGCTACGCCATCCGTCCACACTACGCCGGAGTTTTCGAGCCCCGAAAACGGAGCGTTTTGAAAACGCTGGAGAGGTCGTTTTCATTCTAATACGCTGCTGCTCCATCTTTGTGTGGATGGGGGAAAACGGAGACATCTGAAAACGGAGGCGTGGCTGGTGAAATTCGCTACCTGATTGGGGCTTTTGGGTCATTGCGTATCCTTCCCTTATTCGTCAAGCCTCTATCACATGACTATACCGCTACCGGAAGACGGCAGACCAGCCTTCACTGTAAACAACAACATGGACACAGAAATGGGAGCGTTGTTTGCACTATTGTCCGTTTTAGGCGCCATTGTGCAGTTAAACTCTGCCTTTTTACTACAGCAGCTGCATATATTCACAAGAGGCAAGCTATTGTTCGAGCACTCGCTAATCGCTCGCGTTCATCGTTCAACCGGCGTTTGTTGACTAACAATAACCAAATGCTGAGCGAGACACATGCTTCCTGTTTATACTTGAACGCGCATGCCCAGAGTGCGCGAATGGTCACTTGATATACGTTTTTGGTGGAGTGTTGTGGACGGAGATATGTTTAGAAACGCTAGATGAAACGCTAGTGTGGACGTGGATCGTTTTTGATCTAAAACGCCGCTTCAAAACGAAAACGCATTAGTGTAAACGGGGCCTTAGTTCATCACCCAGTTGGGACTCCAACCAGACTGTGGCAACTCCTGATAAATAAAAGACTAAGCCAAAGAAAAATTAATGAATGAAAATTCTTTTCATTCCTTTACAACATGTTTTAACACAATTTAATCTGTTTTTGATATTTTTTATTTTTATTCTTCATTGTTTTTATTTTCTTACACTTCATTTCATTTATTCCTATTTATGTAAAGCACTTTGAATTAGCAATGTGTATGAAATGTGCTATAGAAATAAACTTGCCTTTCCTAGTACATCTTTCTTTGTGTTCAACAGAATAAACAAGAGGAGGGAATGTAAATAAAAACATATATATTTTAATTTCGGGTGAACTATCCCTTTAAGGCTGCTAATTTATAGAGATAAGAGATTAGACAAGTACAACAAATGCTTTCCTTAGAGTTTTAATCCTGTTTCTAGTCAAAATATCTTACAGCATATACCAAATATAAGATCTTTCTGAAATAATATGTCAAAATTAACTGAGTTTATTATTAAACTAAGCAAAATAATCTGCCAACGGAGTAAGTAAAATTATTTTATTTCAAATGACTTGCCGGCTGGCAGATTATGTTGTTTGTTTTAAGAATAAACTCACTTAAATTTGAATTAAGATTACACAATTTTTTTTTCTCTGAAATGAAGTGAGACATTATTTTATTTTATTTTATTTTTATTAATATATATATTTTGGATTTTTATTATTATTTATTTTTCCCCTCACCTGCATGAGGGTTTCAAGTAAAAAAATATATAAATTTGTTGTTGTTTATTTTTTGGGATGAGAAACAAGACAAAAACTCTAAGTAGGAAAAGCATTTTTTGCAGTAAATTGACCAGAGTTATGGCTTTAATTTATCCTAAATTAACTATATTAAACAGTCTGATGTTCATTCATTCATTAAATTTCCTTCAGCTTAGTCCCTTTATCCATCAGGGGTCGCCACAGTGGAATGAACCACCAACTATTCCAGTATATGTTTTACACAGTGGATGCCCTTCTAGCTGCAACCCAGTACTGGGGAACACCCATACACACTCATTCTCTCTCACACACACACACTACGGCCAATTTACTTCATCAATTCCCCTATAGCGCATGTTTTTGGACTGTGGGGGAAACCGGAGCACCCGGAGGAAACCCACGCCAACACGGGGAGAACATGCAAACTCCACACAGAAACACCAACTGACCCAGCCGTGGCTCGAGCCAGTGTTTTTCTGAATATAGAAAATATGACATAAGCAAGGATTGTTTCTTTTACAAAAAAAAAACAACAAAGTAATCCATCTAGCAAACACAAGAAGCCAAGCATAACAGAAGCAGATGTTTGTTAGATCTGATCATAAACATGACTGCAGATCCGTGACCAACAAATAAGATATACTGCCAATAAATAATCACATCATAAAAAGATATAATGCACATTTTAGAAGGGACAGTTCACACAATAATGCAATAATCTCATCATATACTCACAAGTACTTCAATTGCTTCTAAAGTGTTATGACTTTAGCTTCGGTCACAACTCATGCTATTTACTACTGGCTTATTACCTGCCTATTAAAGGGCATCTATGATGAAAATCATCTTCTGTAAGCTGTTTGGACAGAAGTGTGTGTAGTATAGTGTGTTCACAGTCGAGTGATAGAAACACAATAAGTCTCTTTATTTTATTTCCTGACGTTAAATTAGGATGCAAATCCCAGTGACTTTGAGGCCCACCGCAATGTGATGCAGGAGTGAGGTTTACCCGCCCACTGAATTGATTGACAGGTGCCATGTTTCTATAATGACATGTACACACATGTCCACAGAACATTTTTTGCAAACAAACTGGGATTAAAATATCTGTTCAACTCTGTTCTGTAAAGTTTTATAAGTGTAATAAACATGTCTTGTGTTATTTTTGCCAATAGATAACAAAATACAATCGCATGGGTCAAAATTGATGAATTTACTTATGCAAAAATCATTAATACAAGTAAAGTTATATATGTTACTGTGTATAACTATATTTATTCATTCATTCATTTTCTTTTCAGCTTAGTCCCTTTATTAATCCAGGGTCACCACAGCGGAATGAACCGCCAACTTATCCAGCACATGTTTTATGCAACGGATGCCCTTCCAGCCACAATTCATCTCTGGGAAACATCCACACACACTCATTCACACTCATACACTATGGACAATTTAGCCTACCCAATTCACCTGTACCGCCTGTGTTTGGACTGTGAGGGAAACTAGAGCACCTGGAGGAAACCCACGCGAACGCAGGGAGAACATGCAAACTCCACACAGAAAGGCTCGTACCAGCGACCTTCTTGCTGTGAGGTGAGAGCACTACCTAATGTGCCACTGCGTTGCCCATAACTATATTTATTTTGACACATATCAAAACTACATTTTGCTTATTAATATGCATTGTTAAGCACTTAATTTAGCCAGCTTTAGATAAAATTCTTTTATTTATTTTAAACCCTCAGAATTCAGATTTTGGGCAGCACAGTGGATCAGTGGTTAACACAGTAAGAAGTTTAGTTTGTGTTTCTGTGTGGAGTTTGCATGTTCTCCCCGTGTTGGTGTGGGTTTCCTCCGGGTGCTCCGGTTTCCCCCACAGTCCAAACACATGCGCTATAGGAGAATTGATGAACTAAATTGGCTGTGGTGTATGAGTGTGTGTGTGTGTGTGTGTGTGTGTGTGTGTGTGTGTGTGTGTGTGTGTGTGTGTGTGTGTGTGTGTGTGTGTGTGTGTGTGTGAGAGAATGAGTGTGTATGGGTGTTTCACAATACTGGGTTGCAGCTGGAAGGGCATCTGCTGCGAAAAACATATGCTGGAATAGTTGGCGGTTCATTCTGCTGTGGTGACCCCTGATAAATAAAGGGACTAAGCTGAAGGAAATGAATGAATGAATGAATCCAGATTTTCATATAGCTGTTATCTCAGTCAAACAGAGTCTTATCATAACAAACCAAAAATCAATGCAAAACAATCCATTCAGCTTATAATGTATATTCATTCATTTTCTTTTCAGCTTAGTCCCTTTATTAATCAAGGGTCGCCACAGCGGAATGAACCGCCAACTTATGCAGCAAATGTTCTACGCAGCGGATGCCCTTCCAGCTGCAACCTATATCTGGGAAACATCCATACACACTCATACACTACGGACAATTTAGCCTACCCAATTCACCTGTACCGCATGTCTTCAAACCGGAGCACCCGGAGGAAACCCAAGCGAACACAGGGAGAACATGCAAACTCCACACAGAAACACCAACTGACCCAGCCGAGGCTCGAACCAGCAACGTTCTTGCTGTGAGGCGACAGCACTACTACAACTGCGTCTCCCCTTATAATGTATAAATCTCACTTAAACAAACAAAAGCTGACCCTTATTACACTTATCCAGGATGACATAAGAGCAAAAATCAAGACTCATCTTTAGTATTTATCAAAATCACACACTGCAAAAACATTATTTTATTATTATTAGCGTTTTTGTCTTGTTTCCAGTTCAAATATCTAAACGATTCTTAAAGAGCCCCTATTTTGCATTATAAAAGGTCATATTTTGGTTTTGGGGGTCTCCAACAACTGGCTGACATGCATGCAAGGTCAAAAAACACTTGACAGTGATCGTCATCTTCACGTCATGATCAGTCCCGAGATCCCCGTCTAAAGGGAAAGGCACGTTCTCATTTTACCAAAACGGTACTACATATTTGGTGATCTACTGTGTCAACGTCGATGTGTTTAGGCAAAAGATTCGGACCCAACACGATTCATTTATTCGACTCTAAGTTGACTATTTCGTTAAAGAATAAATAGTTTTAAACACGGTGCACACTCAAAAAAATGATTCTTGCCTGTAATTACAATTAAGTAAATAATTTAAATAAAGTTTATTTAAAAAAAGTATAAAATACCTATTATTTTTACGAATTATGCTGTCTTAACATGAAATGAATGGACTCGAAACAAACCTAATCAAATTCCATAAACTATATCTAATTCGTGGCAGTAATGCAACAAATGCGGATGCTGCGCATGCGCATAGATTAAAAACACTGACATGCGCACGCCGTCAGTGTTTGAAATTGATGCGCATGCCCGCCTTGGCGCCTTCAGGGTAAAGCCGGTTAACTAAAGCGCGAGGATGACAACGGTAGCAAGAAAGAAACACTGAAGAACTGATCAGGAGATTTTTAGGGTAAGATATTTTCTTCATTTGTGATCTGATGTAGACAATTTTTATGACGTGGTTCATTGATATGATCGATATTGACTCGCATTTCGGCGAATTAACGTTAGATATATTCTGCCGTCTCTTGGTATGTTAAAATGATATCGCTTGAGTATGTGCATACTTTTTGCAAATAACGTTACGTTAAGCAGATTGCTTGCATGATTTTTATTAAAACAGTGCCATCTCGACGTAACTTACGTTAATTCAATTTGCAAGCATGTAAGAACAAATTAAACACTGTGATATCATTATGATTTGTTTTCACTTATCTGCAATTTGGTTCATTTTAAATGATATATGATCTACTACGCTATATTCATCGTTTTAGGAAGACTGCACGACCTGTGTATTACTTAATAATAGCATTTCTATGCTTAACAAATATGACGAAGCACTGTACAAACTTGAGAATATTTGAAATGTAGACGTAAAGGTTTGTAGAATGAATCATGTCATGTTAAAATCGTGTCTAATTTTATGTAATTTTCATGTTGTTTTTAATATTACAGAAACATCATTGTGACATAATTCCATAATTTAACAGATTAATGTCAGTCACTCACTTATGGTATGTCATTTCTCTCTCTGATCTTTTCACAATTTTTTGACATTTAGTTATAGCAATATATGCAATATAAGCTACTTGTAAATGTTAATTTAAAACAAATTGTGTACATAAATTAGTTGATCATGCATTTTTTTTTTCATGCAGATCAGTGTGGATGTTACTTTGGACTCATGGAGAAATTACACAATAAATATTTGAAAATGTAACCTGTTTTGAGTAATTATTTAATATATATCTAAGAACATAAAATGTAGCTGCCGTCAGATGCAATTCTCATATATTACACACTATAACATGCACTTTACAGTTAAAAGGTCAATAAATAGTTAAAATGTTCAGAGTAATCATTAGAATAAATAAGTAATGTATATTTGTTGTTAATACATGTTAATTCATTTAAAATTATTCAACTAAAACTATAAAGAGGGGGGAACCTATTTCTCATTATGTTTAGCTTGGGAATTATTTCATTGTTGCAATCAAGCTATTCTTCCGATGCACTACAAGTAGTACAGCCACTAGGTGCTGTGCTAATAACACGTTTGTAAGGATTAAGAAGTACAAAGAAGTTATAGTTTGTTGAAGAGAAACTGTAACCCTTCAAGTTTATTCCTCTTGAGTTAGAGAGGCCAATGAGGTATGTGTCGTATAGTGTTAACGTATGTGAACATGTATGAGTATGTGTCCGTATGTTAATGTATTATTAGCCAATTAAGTGTATTTCCTTACATGTTGAATGTCCACTTTATTTATTGGTTGTATGTATTTTGTTCATTACGTGCAACATTAAGGGGTTAATTTAAGTTTATGTATTTCTTTTCGTAGTTCTGACGGCATTATTGGGACATAAAGGGATGCAAGGCTAGAATGTACAAGACATACTACAGACTCGTGTCTGAATAAATGTCAGTTAAAATCAAGAACGACTTGAGCCTTTGTTTCATCTCGAGGGGAGTAACATAAAAGGTGATTATATTAAGCAAATAACAATAACTTATTAGAAATGAGTAAAGTTTATGTATTATACAAGCATAAAACAGAGTACAGCAGTTGTCATAAAATTTATTTAATTCATTCATGTAAACTGAACATGAAGAGGTTACGCTTAAACTAATGTTAACTTTTACGTTGGACTTATGTGAATAAATTGGATGGAAAATTGACATCCAATTCAATTACATAAAGTTTAACTTTTGGGGTTAAATATTTTTTTGAGTGCACTTTCAGATTTAATCCTCAGCTGGATGTGTTTATTCACTTAGAGCGGTGTTACACATTTCATGAAGATCATTTTCAAAAACCCATAATAGGGGCTCTTTAAATCAAGAAGTATTTTATAGACCAGCAGAAAGTCAAAATGAAGTGTTTTTCATTAAAACAAGCAAAATAAACTTGTTTTCATTTTGAAGTAAAACCATTTCACTTACGCCACTGGCAGATTATTTTGCTTGTTTTAATGAAAAACTCACTTCATTTTGACTCATTATTTCTGAAAACAAGACAATATTTTTTTGCTCGTGACCCCTAAAATAACAATGCCAGTGACTCGTGACCCCCAAAGGTGGCTATAAATATACTAACGTTGCACACACAGCGATAGGCCTATATAAACACCAGCATATTGACAACACAAAAAAGTGCAACAGTCTAACAATCAGATCATTTTTATAGTCATTTATTAATTTGTAAGGCCCAAGGTGTTTTTTTACATGCATTTTTTATTTCTCTTTGCTATTTGGGCTTATTGGAACCTAATTTGAATAAAAATCTAAGTATCATCTTTTGATATGATGCACTTTTAGAGAAACATGATGTTCATATATGTGGACTCGTGGTTCTTTGCAGAGAGTAAAAACAAAAACAAAAAAATTCCCATTTTGCACAGTTAAAAATAGAGTTTGGGACATTTCATATGCTGCAAAACAGTTGCAGGATGACACCGTATGTCTGAAACTAAATATAAAACATTCAAAGTATTTAAAATAGCCACTTAAGAGCTAAAATGTGCTTTCCGCGTATGTGGACACTCGGGCCTTAAATTAACCTCAACTAATGAGACCGGTGGGCACAATGTTTTCAGCACAGGTCTATTCTTGGTTTAATTTTGGAGATGAAGAAGATTGTATTCTCTCAGTGTGAAGTATTTTCTAAGTGTACAGCAGTTTAGGGGTGTTTGCAGCAAACATGCCAGTGGTAAAAATACTTTGTGGTATGTCTGTGTGTAAGATAAGAAACCTGCACAGGAGCCTCACCAGGAGAAGGCTATGCTGAAGAATGACTGATTGTGTAGAATAACAGAATATGTAAAGCACTGATTATTCATTCATTCATTCATTTTCTGCCGCTTTTCCGGGGCCGGGTCGCGGGGGTAGCAGTCTTAGGAGAGAACCCCAGACTTCCCTCTCCCCAGACACTTCCTCCAGCTCCTCCGGGGGGATCCCGAGGCGTTCCCAGGCCAGCCGAGAGACATAGTCCCTCCAGCGTGTCCTGGGTCTTCCCCGAGGCCGCCTCCCGGTGGGACATGCCTGGAACACCTCCCTAGGAAGGCGTCCAGGAGGCATCCGAAACAGATGCCCGAGCCACCTCAACTGACTTCTCTCGATGTGGAGGAGCAGCGGCTCTACTCCGAGCTCCTCTCGAGTGATGGAGCTCCTCACCCTATCTATAAGAGTGCGCCCTGCCACCCTTCGAAGAAAACTCATTTCAGCCGCTTGTATCCGAGATCTTGTCCTTTCGGTCATGACCCAAAGCTCATGACCATAGGTGAGAGTAGGAACGTAGATTGACCGGTAAATCGAAAGCTTTGCCTTTCGGCTCAGCTCCTTCTTCACCACGACGGACCGGTACATCGACCGCATTACTGCTGCCGCTGCTCCAATCCGCCTGTCAATCTCACGTTCCATCCTTTCCTCACTCGTGAACAAAACCCCGAGATACTTGAACTCCTCCACCTGGGGTAAGGACTTTCCTCCAACCTGAAGATGGCAAACCACCTTTTTCCGGTGGAGCACCATGGCCTCGGACTTGGAGGTGCTGATTCTCATCCCAGCCGCGTCACACTCGGCAGCAAACCACCCCAGTGCGTGCTGAAGGTCCATGTTCGATGAAGCCAACAGAACAACATCATCTGCGAATAACAGAGATGAGATTCTGTGGTCCCCCAATTGGACCCCCTCCATCCCCAGGCTGCGCTGAAATTCTATCCATAAAAATTATGAACAGAATTGGAGACAAGGGGCAGCCCTGCCGGAGTTCAACATGCACTGGAAACAAGTCTGACTTATTGCTGGCAATGCAAACTAAACTCCTACTCTGTTCATACAGGGACAAGACGGCCCTTAACAGAGCGCCTCTGACCCCATACTCCCCGAGCACCCTCCACAGAATGCCACGAGGGACACGGTCGAAAGCCCTGATTATATTTGTTAAATACTTATACGAAGTTATATGTGTGAGAAGTATTCAGGAGAGTAACATATTATGAAGTTGTTATGCCATTATGACAATGTATGTAACCGCTTAGTTCTTTTGCATAAGTTGCGTCTATGAAGGTCATGTCTGTTGTCAAAAGAGTTGCTTACGTTGACATGAGCTAGTGGGCTGAGGGCCAAAAATAATAGAAACACCTGAGAAAGACATCTCCAATGATGGTCAGAAGTTTAAAAGAGACACCTAGGGGTGGGTCAAAGAATCTATATACATATTGTAAAAACACAGAGACTTTAGGATTTGTCCAGGAGAGACTCTTCAGAAGGTCTGCTCTGCATTTTCTCGGCTTTATTATGTAAGAATAAAGTCTATTTTTCTGGTATCCAAAAACCTCAGTCTGATAGTGCCTCGTTGATGAGAAGGTCGTCAATAACGACAAACGGCAACCAACGTGGAGCACGACAGAGACCACCAATCAGGGATCATCCTCCATGTTCAGTTGTGGCCTGTATTTATTTATAATGTATTTGATCATCAGAAAGTTTAACCTGGTGCTATAAAATCAATCTGCTGCAGCTGACGCTATTGCTGTGTGGTTAATCTAACGTAAACACACCGATCCTATAAACATAATAAAGGCTGATGGCTTTTCATTTGCATGTTTTTGTTTTTTACTATATTAAAAACTTCTATTTTTGTCTTCAGTGGGTTGTGGTTAAAATATGGCAATTCTAATAGTTTTGGAAATCACCAAGCAACCCCCTGTCATTATCCCGTGACCCCCCAGGGGGTCCCGACCCCCACTTTGGGAACCACTGGTCTAGAAAATGCTTCTTGATTTAAGAGTTTATAGATATTTAGACTGGAAACAAGACAAAATCCTGAAATCAGAAAAGCATTTTTGGAGTGCAATGACTTGTCTGTACAGTTAACTTCAACAGTGTCTGTATGGATGGAATAACTGAACTGAACACTTGTGAGTCACACAAGAGCAAAACTCAAGACTCTTTAGTATTTATCAAGATCACAATGACTTTAATACGTCAACAGTGTGTGTGTGTGCGTGTGCGTGTGTGGAGAGCCAGCGGTGATCTCTGGAACATCTGCAGCTCAAAACTGAGCAACAGGTTCACAAACAGCAGACCGGCAGAAAACACCGACAACCCATCACGACACACTCGAGCTCCAGAAATAAGTGTGTGTGTCGCTAAACGCTTTGAGAGCCGCTTTTTCTCAGACACTGCGGACTGCGGGTGTGGTGACTGCATCAGCTCTCTCTCTCTATCTCTCTCGCGCGCGCGCGCGCACACTCACATGCAAACACACACACATTTCTTTTACAAGCTCACATGCACACCAAAACGACACGCGTTAAAACGACAACGCAACATTTTCAACTTCAAGCAGCGGCGCTTATTTGTCGAAAAACACTAATTATGCATGCATTTGTCACGCGATTAAATTAAACATATCTTTAAATGCACAAAGTAATTCGTGCACTGCGAAATACTTTGCTTTTCATGCACGCGCATCATCACTTAATATGTTTCCTCACATCGCATCACTACTATTATGATCACATTTGCATTTATTATTATTATTAATGATAACGAATCTCGCTAATGCAGATGCATTCGTCTGATGTTCGTGATGATAAATCCCGGACTGACCTCCCAGTCGATAGAGTCCCAGTCGTCGGTAAACATCATGGAGCTGCCATTGCGCTCCAGAAATCCTCATCAAATCACTGCTTTCAGGCGGAGAGATCCTGCATATCCCGAGCATGAGTCCAGAAGGAGACCCATAGAGTCGTGAAGACGCGGAGAATGAAGAAGCGCCCGCTAATTAGTCATTTCGTCTGTACACTTATTATTATAACACACACTCGGTCCTTCAGGAGCGCGTAAAGCACGAGCTGCCAGCATTCACACGCAGCGCGGAAAAGCCTGCACAAATCCGGCAGCGATGTGCCTTTAAGGAAAAGTTGTTGTATAAGGGCTTTCCGAGATCCTTGCCTAGTCCTGGCGGATTTCTATTGGTATTTCCATCATAATTGGAAGCAGTCCTAATGGGATGAACAAAGAATCCTTTAAGATCCGGCTGGATACAACACTGAAAGTCGGCTGTGTTAAGGATTGGATTTGATTCCTGCAGCACTTTGACTGTGATCTGCTTCAAATTCTGCGTTAAGATCCAAATGCAGAATAAAAGGTGGGATGAAAACATGCAGCTGTGAGCTTTTAGTATCAGAGGGGGCTCTAATGCTGCTTCAACTCTTCAGTGTAAAATAATACAGCCTCAGAGCCGCCTTAAACTTAGAGGACGCCATGGAAAAGTGCAACTCTCTCTCGAATCGCATGCATGTTAATTATTCAAATAATGATATGGCATTGTGTGTGTTTAAATTTTGAAAATCCTACATAAAAAAAAAAATACTATAGCAGTTTACTATAATAAAGTGTATTATGCTGTATAGCATTTAAAACTCTTTAATGCATGTTCCAGCATACTGTAGTATTAACTATAGTCAACTGATAAACTGTAATAAAAACTGCCCTATACTATATGTGTATTGCAGTATAATAAACTATAATCACCACACACAACAGCACAATTACTATAGTTGTTTTGTTACCGTAGAAACAGACTTACCACAAAAGATCAATTATAGTTTTTGTGACTATAGGAACTACAGAATCACCGCAACAGATCATTTACTATAGTTGTCGTGTTACCATAGCAACTGTAGAATACCCACAACAGATCAATTACTATTGTTGTTGTGTTACCATAGCAACTGTAGAATCACCACAACAGATCAATTACTATTGTTGTTGTGTTACCATAGCAACTGTAGAATCACCACAACAGATCAATTGCTATTGTTGTCATGTTACCAGAGCAGCTGTAGAATCACCACAACAGATTAATTGCTATTGTTGTCGTGTTACCATAGCAGCTGTAGAATCACCACAACAGAACAATTACTATTGTTGTTGTGTTACCATAGCAACTGTAGAATCACCACAACAGATCAATTACTATTGTTGTCGTGTTACCATAGCAGCTGTAGAATCACCACAACAGATCAATTAGTATAGTTATTGTGTTACCATAGCAACTGTAGAATCACCACAAAAGATCAATTATAGTTTTTGTGACTATAGGAACTACAGAATCACCGCAACAGATCATTTACTATAGTTGTCGTGTTACCATAGCAACTGTAGAATCACCACAACAGATCAATTACTATTGTTGTCGTGTTACCATAGCAACTGTATAATCACCACAACAGATCAATTACTATTGTTGTCGTGTTACCATAGCAGCAGTAAAATTACCACAACAGATCAATTAGTATAGTTATTGTGTTACCATAGCAACCATATAATCACCACAACAAAACAATTACTATAGTTGTGTTACCATAACAACTACAGAATCACCACAACAAATCAATTATAGATTTTGTTACCATAGGAACTACAGAATCAACACAACAGATCAAGTACTATAGTGTGTTACCATAGCAACTATAAATCGGCAACACAAATCAATTAGTATAGTTGTTGTGTTACCGTAGCAACTATAGAATCACCACCCCAGATCATTTAGTATAGTTGTTGTGTTACCATAGCAACTACGTATAAAATCACCACAACAGAACAATTACTAGTTATTGTTACCATAGCAACTACAAAATCACCACCACAGATCAATTAGTATAGCTGTTGTGTTACCATAGCAACTACAGAATCCCCACCACAGATCAATTAGTATAGCTGTTGTGTTACCATAGTAACTATAGAATCACCACCACAGATCAATCAATATAGTTGATGTGTTACCATAGCAACTATAGAATCACCACCACAGATCAATCACTATAGTTGATGTGTTACCATAGCAACTGTAGAATCACCACAACAGATCAATTACTATTGTTGTCGTGTTACCATAGCAACTGTAGAATCACCACAACAGATCAATTACTATTGTTGTCGTGTTACCATAGCAACTGTATAATCACCACAACAGATCAATTACTATTGTTGTCGTGTTACCATATCAGCTGTAGAATCACCACAACAGATCAATTAGTATAGCTATTGTGTTACCATAGCAACCATATAATCACCACAACAAAACAATTACTATAGTTGCGTTACCATAGCAACTACAGAATCACCACAACAAATCAATTATAGATCTTGTTACCATAGGAACTACAGAATCAACACAACAGATCAAGTACTATAGTGTGTTACCATAGCAACTGTAAATCGGCAACACAAATCAATTAGTATAGTTGTTGTGTTACCGTAGCAACTATAGAATCACCACCCCAGATCATTTAGTATAGTTGTTGTGTTACCATAGCAACTATGTATAAAATCACCACAACAGAACAATTACTAGTTATTGTTACCATAGCAACTACAAAATCACCACCAGACCAATTAGTATAGCTGTTGTGTTACTATAGCAACTATAGAATCACCACCACAGATCAATCACTATAGTTGATGTGCTACCATAGCAACTCTAGAATCACCACCACAGATTAATCGCTATAGTTGATGTGTTACCATAGCAACTATAGAATCACCACCACAGATCAATTAGTATAGCTGTTGTGTTACCATAGTAACTATAGAATCACCACCACAGATCAATCAATATAGTTGATGTGTTACCATAGCAACTATAGAATCACCACCACAGATCAATCACTATAGTTGATGTGTTACCATAGCAACTATAGAATCACCACCACAGATCAATCACTATAGTTGTGCTACCATAGCAACAATAAAATCACCACAACAAGTTAGTATGATTCAAAGTAAATGGATAACCCAGCACTGCAGCACACACATTTGCCTCCAAATTATAAAAGAAACTGCCAACGCATTCATGCACATGTGACATTATCCGCAATTGTTTGTTTATGTTTTGCTGTGGAATGACACACTCTAAAAAAGCGCTAGGTTGTCATAAGCAAAGTTGGGTCAAGTCTCGACAAACTCAACATTGGGCTAATTTTAAACCCAATAGTTGGGTTTGTCCATATTTGACCCAACATTGGGTTAAAATAACTCAGCACTTTTAGTGTGTATATATTTTAGTTCAGCTCCTTACAATCCAACACATCAAAATAAATTGATACATTAATTGCTATCTTCTAACTCAATGCACCAGCTATTTGTATGCTTTTGTTTTAAAATGACTACAGGCCTAATATATACTGCCTCACTGCCAGCACTGTAGTGCAAACATGCATTTGCTTCCAATTATCAAAGAAGGCAAATGCATGTTATAATAACTCAACTTCTAGTTGATCATGTGTAAAAGTGTCAGAAGGTGGATTTTTCTGCTGAATCATCTGTTGATCTGCATCAATCATCACCAATACTGCAGAAGACCTACTGGAACCAGCATGGAGCCAAGATTCTCACAGAAATCAGTCAAGTTTGGTGAAAAATAAATCATGGTTTGGGGTTCCATTCAGTATGGGGGCGTGCGAGAGATCTGCAGAGTGGATGATCAACATCAACAGCCTGAGGTATCAAGACATTTGTGCTGCCCATTACATTACAAACCACAGGAGAGGGACAATTCTCCAGCAGGATAGCGCTCCTTCTCATACTTCAGCCTCCACATCAAAGCTCCTGAAAGCAAAGAAGGTGCTCTAGGATTGGCCAGCCCAGTCACCAGACATGAACATTATTGAGCATGTCTGGGGTAAGATGAAGGAGGAGGCGTTGAAGATAAACACAAAGAGTCTTGATGAACTCTGGGAGTCCTGCAAGACGCTTTCTTTGCCATTCCAGATGACTTTGTTAATGCGTGATTTGAGTCATTCAGAGATGTATGATGCAGTCCTCCAAGCTCATGATGGAGTCAGACACAATATTCATTCTGTTTCCACTGCAGCAGGACTTTATATTCTATACTGGACATTATTTCTGTTCAGTCAGACCTTACTGTCCTAATGAAATCATTCAAAATCAAGACGTGATCATATTTTATTGTGCTCAAATAAGCAAAATCTAGAGGCCTTTGCCTTTCATATAAGCCACTTCTGACACCAAATGATCAACTAGAAGTCCAGTTATTATTTGTTGATCTTAAAACTTGGATAGGCCACAAGACTTTTGTCAGGTAATATATTGTACACACACAAATGCTGCTCAGTACATACTTTTGTGTTTGTTTTTGCTTTAAAATGACCCAACCGTCAAATATGGACAAATATCATTCTTGTCAATTAAGCTTAAATGACACTTTTAATCCAACAGCTGAGTTTGTCCATATTTGACCCAACACTTGAGATATCATCACCTTAGAATTATAAGGTTCTATCTGACATTTTTGTCAAAATTGAGTTATTGACATATTCTTATTAATTGACAACTTATTTACATTATGGGGCATTTTTTTAAAAGTTGTTTACATTTTAAGACTTTTTATTTAAAAAACAAATGTTACACACATACTGTTGAAATGATGAAATGCAAAAACTTTGAAGCTCAATATCTTAAAATCATTAAGAACGAAGACAGAACCTTATAATTCCAAGGTGATGATATGACTACCCATCATTTTTTTTAGTGTTGTACATTTTAGTTTAGCTCCTTCCAAATTAGAATAAAAATGTGACTTGCATTCCAACATATATATATATATATACATACATATATATATATACATACATACATACAGTTAAAGTCAGAATTATTCGCCCCCCCCCCCTTTGAATTTTTTGTTTTCTTTTGTAAATATTTCCCAAATTATGTTTAACAGAGCAAGGACATTTTCACAGTATGTCTGATAATATTTTGACTTTCTGAAAAGGTCTTATTTGTTTTATTTTGGCTAGAATAAAAGCAGTTTTTAATTTTTTTAAGAACCATTTTAAGGTCCAAATTATTAGCCACAAACTATCATTATACAATAACTTGCCTAATTACCCTAACCTGCCTAATTAACCTAGTTAAGCCTTTAAATGTCACTTTAAGCTGCATAGAAGTGTCTTGAAAAATTTTATTTACTGTCATCATTACAAAGATAAAATAAATCAGTTATTAGAAATGAGTTATTAAAACTATTATGATTAGAAATGTGTTTAAAAAAAATCTCTCCGTTAAACAGAAATTGGGGAAAAAAATAAACAGGGGGGCTAATAATTCTGACTTCAACTGTATATATATATATATATATATATATATATATATATATATATATATATATATATATATATATATATATATATATATATATATATATATATATAAAATAAATAAAGTGTTCGATTATTTGCTAAAGTCAAACTCAAAGCACCTTAAATTAACATACTTTTGTAAAACTTTGGCTTTAAAATGACCCAATGTGTGGTTTGTCCATATTAGACAATGTTGGGTCATTTTAAAGCAAACACGAAAGCATGCACTGAGATCGCAGCATATATGTATGTAGATTTTAGCATTGCAGTGTAACATGCATTTGCCTCTAATTATGACAGAAACTGCATTCTCATCCAGTTCATTCTTTTCAATTACTGTTGAATGACACTTTTTAGCCAAACAATTGAGTCTGTACATATTTGACCCAACACTGAGTCAATACAACCCAGAGTGCATTACAAAAAACACTACATGCAAACAAGCGTTTCTTTAACTCTTGTGTGCTGTTGGGGAGGTTTTCATGCACTCTGGGTTGATTTTGAGTCTTCGTTTGGCCACAACGTTCTCTGTGTTTCAGCAAATGTGATGATTTTTGCTGACAAATTTCATTTTGGCACAAATTTTAGAAAAAGCTTTGAAAGTTTAAATTCACCAATACACTCTGGGCAATCTTCGTTTATGTTTTGTTTGGTTATGTTGGTGCTGTTTTTGCCCCATTGACTTCCATTATAATCACATTATTTGATTGCAAACCCATGACAGCATATAATCATGCATTCCTGATTGTTGCTGGTTTTCCCTGTTATGAAGAGGGAGCATTTGTAATTTGTTCTGTTGGCAGCATTAACCCTTTAGATAGGCCTGTGCAAAAGTGTTTCTAGCTTTTTATATGGAGTTAAGTGGAGTAAAACAGCAGATTATAGTGTGTGTGCACAAATACACTTCCTACTTACTATGCTTACTGTGTTCTGAGAGCTGAAGGGCAGACATATGAAGATAAGTGTGCAAAGGTCTCTCTCTCACACACACACACACACACACACACACACACACACACACACGCACACACACACACACACACACACACACACATAATAATAATCCATATAGTAAGCAGAAACGATATGCTTTTTTGCATTGCAACTGATTATCAACACTAAAAATGACCAATGGTCCCTCTTCCCAACAGGAAAACCAGCAACACTGATTATATGCATGACTATATGCTCTAGTGGCTTCGCAATAAAAAAATGTCCTTATAATGAAAGTCAATGGGACAAAAACAGCACCAACATAACCAAAGTGTAGTGCATTTGCTGTGTATTGCTGAATTTTTAGGGCGACGCTGTGGCGAAGTAGGCAGTGCTGTCGCCTCACAGCAAGAAGGTCGCTGGTTCGAGCCTCGGCTGGTCAGTTGGCATTTCTGTGTGGAGTTTGCATGTTCTCCCTGAATTCGCGTGGGTTTTGGGAATTGGGTAAGCTAAAATTAACCTTAGTGTATGTGTGTGAATGTAAGAGTGTATGGGTGTTTCCCAGTGATGGGTTGCAGCTGGAAGGGCATCCGCTGCGTAAAACATGTGCTGAATAAGTTGGTGGTTCATTCCGCTGTGGTGACCCCAGATTAATAAAGAAAGGGACTAAGCCGAAAAGAAAATGAAGCATTTTCTTCAAAATTTGTGTCAAAATAAGATTTGTCACCAAAAATCATCACATTTGCTGAAACACAGAGAACGTTGTGGCCTAATTAAACCCAAAATCAGCCCAGAGTGGATCAAAATGACCCAACAGCACACAAGGGTTAAAGGAATGCTTGTTTGCATGTTGCACTTTTTATAATACCTGCACTCTGGGTTGTGTTGACTCCGTGTTGGGTCAAATCTGGACTCCACTCTTTGCCTAAAAGTGTCATTTAAGTGTAATTGAAAAGAAAAAAGCCCTATAATCATGCATTCTTGATTGTTTTTTTGATTGTTGCTGGTTTTTCTTGTTGGGAAGAGGGAATTTTTTTTATTTGTATTGTTGATCATCAGTTGCAGTGCAAATAAAGCTTATTTCTGCCTTCAATGTGGAGTACGGTGTGTGTGTGTGTGTCTAAGAGAGACCTTTGCACACTTATCTTCATGTCTAAGAAAATCAAAATAAGCCCCTCAGATCTCAGAACACAGTGTATTTCGTATTTCTGCACACACACACTATACTCTGTTTTACTCCACATAACCCCAGAAACTCTTCAGCACAGGCCTATGTAAAAGGTTCATGCTGACGACTGATGATCAACACTAAAAATGACCCATATGTCCCTCTTCCCAACAGGAAAAACCAGCAACAATCACCAAGAATGGATGATTATATGCTGCCAGGCTTTGCAATAAAAAAACGTCATAATAATGGAAGTCAAAAGCCTCCACCAACATAAGAAAACGGGGGTCAATATGAGCAATCAATGCACAAGGGTTAAATATCGATCTGATGTCCTTCGCGCTCGTCATGATCACGTGCATCACCTTACAGCATTCGCCCTTGCAGCAGTTATAATGCTCGCGTGTGCATTCAGCGCGTGTCATCATAGGCTCAAACCCGACTCTTACCATGAGCACGGCCAGATTATTGTGCTGCGCGCAGCGGATGGTGGTGGTGTTGTGCGCGGAGCCGGTTATATGGCAGCCCTCCGCCCGCCAGCCGCCGTGTCCATCCAGCAGGTCAAAATCCCAGTACGCCGCGGTGGGGTCTACACCCAGCGAGAAGTGGCGGAGAGCGACGGTAACCGGCTGCACGGGGCTCCAGGGGCTACACCCATCTACACGGAGAGCAAGACATTGCGTCAAGTAACAACCCAAGTGGAAAGTGCACTCACAAGCCATATAGATTCCAAATAATAAGCATGCAATTACTAATAAATGAGAATAGCGAATGCATCGCAACTGTTTACGCTTTCTCATTTAACTGCATGCACTCACAAAACATACAGATTCCAAAATAAGCACGCAATCATTAATAAATGAGAAGCTATACGCACTCTATAATGCATCGCAACTGTTTACGCTCTTATTTAATTGCATGCACACAAAACAAATAGATTCAAAAAAATAAGCATGCATTTATTAACCAAAGAGAATAACTACACACTCGATGATGCATCACAACTGTTTACGCTTGTCATTTAATTGCATGCGCAAATAACGCAAGTGCACTCACAAAACATAGATTCCAAAACAGAATGCCTACGTTTACCGTTTACGCTTTCTCGTTTAATTGAAATAACGCAAGTGGAAAGTGAACTACAGATAAAAAAAAATACGCATGCATTATTGATAACTGAGAACAACCACGCACTCGATCACGCATCGCAACTGTTTTACGCGTTCTCGTGTAATTGCATGCGAAAACCGCGTCACTAATTAACACAGGATGATGATGCATCAGGTGAAATGCACGCGCAAGGTTGCACACTTACCTAATTTGGTGAACGCAACTGGTGTCGAGACGCTCCTGCGCTTCCCATCGTCCGCAAGATTTGATGAATTCCCGGTGCACGGAAACAGCTTTCCATTGCGGAAGACGATCAGCTGCAGCTTACAGGTGGAGTTCTCCACCGCCAGCGGGAGGTGTATGGAGGCGATGGCCACCGTGTTCTGCAGACGGGGAAACTGATGTCAGACATGTGCATGTGATGCGCAGTGTGTCTGTGTGCGTGTGTGTGTGTGGAGCTTTATCCGTCCTGCTGTTCTGCCGCAGAGGTGGAATGATTCTGACCATCAGCAGAGAGCTTAAAGCAGCAGCAGCAGACTGATAAAGCAGAGGAGTTATCATCATCTTCATCCAACTTAAGAAAATGTAACGTTTTAGGATTTATAAAGCATTAAATAGTGTTTAACCCGAGTTTTCAGTGGGAACTTGTGCGTCTGTGATGATGTGGTTTGATTGTTTGTATTAAATACCAACCTCTGCTGTAAACAACAAACAAAACACCTACAGGTACTACTGAACAAGGGCTACACTAAGTCAAATTTAAGTCTTTTTAAGACCATTATGAATTAAATTTCAGACTTATATATATATATATATATTATTATTATTATTATTATTATTATTATTAGTTATTTCTTGACACATATTTTAAACACAATTATCAAACCAAGCAAACCCTAGTTGTATGCACACACATTTTCAACATAGCTTATCTTAAAAATAATCTTTAAAAACTATAATAAAGGGGCGACGCAGTGTCTCAGTGGTTAGCACTGTTGCCTCACAGCAAGAAGGTCACTGGTTCAAGTCCCAGCTGGGTCAGTTGGCGTCATACCTGCCAACATTTGGTTCGTAAATTCCGGGAGACGTCATACGCTAATATGCATATTACTGATATTACATCGCGTTCTACCATTTCTGTTTGTTTAACAGCCTATGGTAAATAAATGGGGTATTTTATATTCGCTCTACGCTTTATGTAAGCTTGTCATTCATTCATTCATTCATTTTCTTGTCGGCTTTGTCCCTTGCGGGGTCGCCACAGCGGAATGAACCGCCAACTTATCCAGCATGATTTTACGCAGCGGATGCCCTTCCAGCCGCAACCCATCTCTGGGAACTTCCACACACACATTCACACTCATACACTATGGACAATTTAGCTTACCCAATTCACCTGTACTGCATGTCTTTGGACTGTGGGGGAAACCGGAGCACCCGGAGGAAACCCACGCGAACCCAGGGAGAACATGCAAACTCCACACAGAAACGCCAACTGACCCAGCCCAGCCGAGGTTCGAACCTGCGACCCAGCGACGTTCTTGCTGTGAGGCAACAGCACTACCTACTGCGCCACTGGGTTGCCGTAAGCTTGTCAATTTAACTAAATTTATTGCTGTTTGAATACAGTATATCATTATAGATGAGTAGGGAATTTGCAGTAATCTCTCAGACGTAATATACTCAGACAAGTTCTGAAACTCTCACTTAAAACATCTCTGATTGTGCAACAAGAATAAACGGTCCAATTAAATTGTTAAAATAAAGGAGAAGCAGATCGGGTTGACTGTACAAGGGAAATACCTTCACACTGCCACCTGTTCTAAATCATTTGCCGTCGGTACGCAGAGAGGTGATTCGCTCTCAGGCTGGAAGGGGAGGGGCCGGCGGCATCACCCGCAGCTCGTTGAGAAGAGTAGGGACGGTACAGTAATGGACAAATGACAGTCTATAAAAATCGCCAGTAACACACAAAAAAGTCGCTAGATTTGTCGCTAGTCGCTTTTCTGAAAATTTGTCGCTAAGTTGGCAACACTGGCGCAAACAGAAGAGCGGGGAGCGGGGAGCGGGAGGGGTGAGAGGTTTGGGGAGATGGGGGCGCGCGAACTGTAGCGCGCAACCGGAAGAGCACAAGCACCAAGTTTCAGCCCGGACTGTACCAAAATGCTGAGGTGCGGGGGAATTCCGGGAGTTTACCGGGAGACAGATTAATACGGGAGACGGGTCTGAAATACGGGAGACTCCCGGGAAAAACGGAAGTGTTGGCAGGTATGGTTGGCGTTTCTGTGTGGAGACTGCATGTTCTCCCCGTGTTGGCTTGGGTTTCCTCCGGGTGCTCCGGTTTCCCCCACAGTCCAAACACATGCGCTATAGGGGAACTGATGAACTAAATTGGCAGTGGTGTATAAGTGTGTGTGTGAATGAGTGTGTATGGGTGTTTCCCAGTACTCGGTTGCAGCTGGAAGGGCATCCGCTATGTAAAACGTATGCTGGAATAGTTGGTGGTTCATTCCACTGTGGAGACCCCTGATAAATAAGAGACTAAGCTGAAGGAAAATGAATGAATGTATTTTTTCATATAAATTGTCCCACAAAAATGAACTTAAATAAATAAATAATATATATTTTTTTATAAATATGATTATTTTGTCGAACTGTTGTATAAACACAATATCACATTCGTAGCAGTGCGATATGGCTGTATATCGGCACTGGCGGGACACTAAGGCACTTGGCGCATGCCTCCCAGTGCTGATATACAGCCATATTGCACTGCTACTTATGTGATATTGCTCATATATCAAATTCCAAACAAACAAAACAACACCTACAGCTCCTAACAAATTCAACTGCACTGAATTATCATAATGCAATGCAATGTGTGTATTTATATAGGGCATTTATCATGTATGGCCATACACTTAAATTGCTTCACAGTCATGAGGGGGGTCTGTCCACACCACCACCAGTGTGAAGCTCCACTTGGATGATGCAATGGCAGTCACAGGACAACGGCGCCAGTGCTTCACCACACACCATAATAGGAGTGGAGAGACAGTGATAGAGATAATTCCAACCCAGGCTCATTCTGAAAACGTAGTCCCGTGGACGTTTCTGGAGACCGTGAAATACATCCTGTGAGGTATTTATTTTTGCAGTTTTTGTTTTCGCGAATCCGCGAGAGGCTGCTGCTTGCGCTGTTCTCGCGTAAACCCACCAGAGGCCGCTGTCGACCGTTTGTCTGTCTGTCTGACTGAATGATTGACTGGGCGACCGGCCAAATGACTGACCCACCCTCCTCCTTCCCTAAACCCAACCAATTTTACCGATTTAACCACATACTTCCCTAAACCCAACCAACAGTTTACAAAAGCCGTCCAGATAAAGAAAAGCCCTCGTCTGATTTTTACCACGTTTTTAGATTTTACCACATTCTCGCCCTGTTATTCACTCGTTCCTTTTATTTTTTGGATTCTGTTTTTGTCTTACCTGATTTCTGGAACTGCTCTTCCCCGGACTCGAACCTGGTCGTCGTCGTGGTCAACTCCTCTCTGCATCTCAAGTCCAACGACGTACACGACGAGCTAACTGGACAAACTGGTTGCAGCGGGAAAGGCCTCCACACGGTGGTAAGCGGTCAGCCGGTAAGCGCCAAAAGGAACGGCGTCATACCACCCGGTAGCGTTCATTTAAAAAATTAAACGCAGCCATACGTACCTCCGGCTACATAATTCGCGGTCTCCAAAAACGTCCACGGGACTACGTTTTCAGAATGAGCCTGGATTGGCCAATTCAGTGGATGGGGATGATTGGGAGGCCGGTAAGAATTTCTGATGGAGGAAATTTGGCCAGGACACCGGGATCCTCATCATGTTAAAGCTTCACCTCTTTATCTGCTAGGATAGCGAGGACGGAGTCATGTGTCAGTGTCTGCTGCAGGTCCTAAAGGGCAGGGAAAGCATGTGTTTCCTTCTCTTTTTTGTGCCCTTTTAAAAGCGCATGTGAGATTAAAGCCGATAAGCAGATGTTGAGGCAGATACGCTGCTCTGCTAAGAACTGAAGATCTGCCAAAGCTCAAACACTTTAAAACGCTTTAGCTGCGGCTGCACATTTCTCACTATACACACAGGCTGGAGATAAACAGTGTCTCAATCTTTAAGGTTTATTTTAGATGCATCCACAGATTTGAGTTAGCCTGCACAGCTTGTGTAGACGATTACCAGTACATTTACTGTTAAAAATATTTATGAAAAAGGGTCTTAATTAATAGAGGGTATTTATTGATCGTTTATTGATTGACTGACTGTGCATTTCAAAGGAAAACCAAAATAAAAAAACACAAAACTGTGTGACTTATTCGGACGTAAATACATATACACTGCCTGACAAAAGACTTGTCACCTATCCAAGTTTTAGGAACAACGAATTATAACTGGACTTCTAGTTGATCATGTGTAAAAGTGTCAGAAGGTGGATTTCTCTGCTGAATCATCTGTTGAACTGCATCAATCATCACCAATACTGCAGAAGACCTACTGGAACCAGCATGGACCAAGATTCTCACAGAAATCAGTCAAGTTTGGTGAAGGAGACATCATGGTTTGGGGTTACATTCAGTATGAAGGCCTGCGAGAGATCTGCAGAGTGGATGATCAACATCAACAGCATGAGGTATCAAGACATTTGTGCTGCCCATTACATTACAAACCACAGGAGAGGGACAATTCTCCAGCAGGATAGCGCTCCTTCTCATACTTCAGCCTCCACATCAAAGCTCCTGAAAGCAAAGAAGGTGCTCTAGGATTGGCCAGCCCAGTCACCAGACATGCACATTATTGAGCATGTCTGAGGTAAGATGAAGGAGGAGGCGTTGAAGATGAACACAAAGACTCTTGATGAACTCTGGGAGTCCTGCAGGAACGCTTTCTTCTCCATTCCAGATGACTTTATTAATGCGTGATTTGAGTCATTCAGAGATGTATGATGCAGTCCTCCAAGCTCATGATGGAGTCAGACACAATATTCATTCTGTTTCCACTGCAGCATGACTTTATATTCTATACTGGACATTATTGAAGGTTCAGTGATGAGACTTTTGTCTGAGCAAAGTCAGACCTTACTGTCCTAATGAAATCATTCAAAATCAAGGCATGATCATATTTTATTGTGCTCAAATAAGCGTCATCTAGAGGCCTTTGCCTTTCATATAAGCCACTTCTGACACCAAATCATCCACTAGAAGTCAAGTTATTATTTGTTGATCCTAAAACTTGGTTAGGCCACAAGACTTTTGTCAGGTAGTTTATACAGAAAATATAATGTTAATTTTCTGCAGCACATTATCAGTTTTGTTTCGCTAGATTATTTTTCCAGTTTACATATAAATGTTTCTAAAAATAATCAGAAAAGCATAATAATGATAATTATAATATGATAATAACAATAATAATAATTAATTATATATAATTATTATTTATATAAAATATAACATTATTCCTCAAACAAATCCAAAAAAAAAAAACAATTAATCTACGCTGTATAACATATTAAAAACATATACCTACACTGTAAAAACGCAGGGTTCCACACAATTCATTCATGTTGTCCCAACACGAATCGATTAAGGTAACTTAACACTTTTAACAAAATTATGTGGATTGAACATAAAAATATTAAGTTGTCCCAATGTCCCAATTTCAAGAATTGTGTTGATTCAGCTTATTTTAAATAAGTAGTTTGAACAAGTAAAAAAATATATATTTTTGAGTGTATATAGAAGTAATAGCAGATAATAGCACATATGCAAGATATGTGTCACAGAGAGGGGGGAATAAATATAAATAAATATAGATAACTGAATGCAGCTTAATTGAATTGAATTTATCAAATTATTTATAAATAATTAATTATTTATTATTTGATGTTTGCAGGTCTTTTAGGTATTCAAGTTCATTTTTGTGGGACAAATTAAATAAAAAATAAAATATATTCATTTTCCTTCAGCTTTATTAATCAGGGGTCGCCACAGCGGAATGAACCACCAACTATTCCAGCATATAGTTTACACAGCGGATGCCCTTCCAGCCAGAAAACACCCACACCCACCCAGTTTGGACTGTGGGGGAAACAGGAGCACCCCGAGGGAAACCCACGCCAACACGGGGAGAATATGCAAACTCCACACAGAAACACCAACTGACCCAGCCAGGACTCGAACCAGCGACCTTCTTGCTGTGAGGCCACAGTGCTAACCACTGAGCCACCCAAAAATAATCCATCAAAAGAAAAACACTACAATAAAAAGGGTTTGTTCTGTCTTCTTTCTATTTACCAGTGTACAGTTCACAGACAGCATTACCAGGTACCAAAATCTCCAGCAGCTGATGACAGTGTTTGTGTTAAACCCCACTGCATCTACTGTACTGTGCGGGAAACATGATCAAGATTCATTCTCACACACACACACACACACACACACGCACGCATGCACACACACACACACACCAGTAGCCAGAGATTCATTCATAAAAGCATCTTTCCTCCAGATGTGCTGCAGCTGAGAGCACGCTTTACCCAGAGTGCACTGCAGCAGACCAATTACATTCCAGCAGCTCTTCAATGCAGCACTGTTCACACACACACACTCACAGATATACTGTATACACACATTCACAGATATATACGCACACATTCGCAGAAATACACACATGCTCTCACACACATTCACAGATATACACACATGCTCTCACACACACACACATTCACAGATACACACACACACGCACAGATACACACACATTCACAGACAAGCACACATTCATTCACAGACACACACACAAACAAACAAAAACATACACACACCCATTCACAGCCACACATAAATATACATACGCTCACATTCACAAACACACACATTCACAGCCACACACATTAATTCAAAGACACACACACACACACACACACACACACACACACACACACACACACACACACACACACACACACACACACACACACACACACACACACACACACACACACACACACACACACACACACACACACACAGAGATATTGTACAGCATCTACTTGATCCTCCTCTTGGATCATCTCTTCAGCACCAGGGACAGCGGCTCACATTATACTGAGGAAAACTCTCCTGTCACTGCTTCAGCTCATCATCTGATCATTTCATGTGTACAGCTTATGAAGGTTCAACCAGTTGGTCTGAAGAGTCTTTTCATAATATTTCTTGTTAGAAGTCACAGTCTGTCAGCAGACACTGTTTACAAACAAGAGTCACTAACAGAGTGAACAAACAAACATACAAACAAACAAACAAACAAAATCATCTGTTTAACTACAGCTGTAGAATATATTGGAAAATCATCCTCATACAACTGAAGTCAAAACTATTCTTGTTCAAGTATTTCCCAAATGATGTTGAACAGATTCAGGAATTTTTCACAGTATTTCCTCTAATATTTGTTCTCCTGGAAAAAGTCTTATTGGTTTTATTTTGGCTAGAATAAAAGCAGTTTTTAATTGTTTTAAAGCCATTTTAAGGTCAATATTATTAGCCCCTTTAAGCTATATTAGCTTTGGATTGTCTCCAGAACAAACCACTGTTATACAATGACTTGCCTAATTACCCTAACTTTACCCTAATTACCCTAGTTAAGCCTTTAAATGTCACTTTAAGCTGAATACTTAATGACACAATCTACATTGTAAAAGCGCTATACAAATAAGTGAAGTTTCATAAACAAATTTCGAGAGGAACACGTGATATTATTGACCGCGGCTGTTACCTCATCCACAATCATTAGCTAGCCAATCAGATCCATCCAAGCTCACTATAAGAAGCCTAGGGAATATCACTCCCTTATCTTCATTTCGAAGAAACCCCCCATCCACCCCTTCGCCTCCTCTTTTCTTCCTTTATCAAGGGGAGCTCTCGAGAACCACCTGATCTCGTACTCCCCTGATACGCTCTATCGACCAGGCGGGAGCCCTGGGCTCAACTATCTCCGAGCTCAGGGTTCTCTCCCGGGACAGCATGCCAAACCAGCTAACAATTTGTCAAACAATATCTAAGTGCGAACTCTTGAAAGGTGAATTGAATTGAATTGATTAAGTGGTGATCTGTGGTGCCAATTTGTTTTAGTCAATTTACTTATGTCACATGTCTTTGGACTGTGGGAGGAAACCGGAGAACCCGGGGGAAACCCTAACGAGCACGGGGAGAACATGTAAGCTCCACACAGAAACATCCGCTGGTCTGGTAAGGACTTGAACCAGTGAGATTCTTGCTGTGAGGCAACAGTGCTAACCACTGGGCCATCCTATCAAGGAAAAAGGAGGTCGAGTAGGGGTGGAAGGGGGGATTCTTCAAGACGAAGATAACCAAGGTAAAAAAATCTGTTTATTTATGGTGACTTAGGAATCATCTGACTGATGAATCATGTAGTGGCTAATGCAGGAACGTGATCATACCCGTCAACCCTCCCGTTTTTCCTGGGATTCTCCTGTATTTTACAGTTCTATCCCGCTATTATCCTGTAAAGATAGTTTTCTGTATTTCTCCCGTAATTTCAATCTTTCTATAAAGGGTGGCAACAAACATTAAAGAGCTGATCCTCCCCATACGTAACCCATACTGCCGAACCACCAGGGGCCGCCCCATGCTCTTAAATGTGAATCTGTTCTGTGCTTTCATTTTATTTAGGCATGAAAAAACGGAAATGAATATAAAAACGGAGGGATTCCCTTCCTTTTAATTACAGGTGCCGTCTCCCCTCCTATGCAATTTTAAAGCAGTCATATAGCGGTGCGTGACTGTCAGCTGATGCGCTCCATAGGGATAAATAGACGCTGTTTCCCAAACGGATTCTATACACACAATTCAAAGCGGAGTGAAAGTCTGGGTTTTGGGTGCATGTTTGAATAGACATATACACATAATTAATAAAAATAGCATCTAAAGATGTCGATCTTGGTGGGGTTTTTTTTTAAACACATTTTGTCCTGTTCATTCGCTGCTCTTTAATCAGAATGTGTCAGTTATACAGTGAAGAAAAGGTGAATGAGATTTGATAACTTGATTCTATTTGTAATGGCTATTAATTTTAATAAGCTGAACTGTTTGCTAATTTATTTCCTGCTAATGTATACTATTATTTATTCTTTTGTAAATGATAATAATAAAACATAACACTGACCGTTTAGCTGTTTATTTGCAATGAAACTGCTCCATGGGGGGTGTCATGTTGACAGGTATGGTCGTGGTCAATCATAAGAACGTGGAATTAATTAATTAATTAATTAATTAACTAATTAATTGATAAATTGGCAGAATGTAAAGCTCTGAGGAACTCCTGTGCAGCAGTGCTTCCCAAAGTGTGGGTCGGGACCCTCTGGGGGGGTGGCGGTGGTCTTGGACAATGACAGGGGGTCGTTGGGTGATTTCCAAAAGTCAAATAAATTATATTAAACTATTAGAATTACCATATTTTAACCATAACCCACAGAAAATTTGTAGTTTTAATAGTAAAAAACAAAACATGCAAATGAAAAGCCATCAGCCTTTATTATTGTTATAGAATCAGTGTGTTTACGTTAGATTAACCACACAGCAATAGCGTCAGCTGCAGCAGATTGATTTTATAGCACCAGGTTAAACTTTCTGACACCTTTATGGTGATCAAATACATTAAAAATAAATACAGGCCACAACTGAACATGGAGGATGATCCCTGATAGGTGGTCTTCAAAATTAAACCAAGAATAGACTTGTGCTGAGAACATTGTGTCCACTGGTCTTATTAACTGAGGTGAATATTAAATTAAATAAATTAATAAATGACTATAAAAATGATCTGGTTGTTAGTCTGTTGCACTTTTTGTGTTGTCAATATGCTGGTGTTTATATAGGCCTATTGTTCTGTGCTCAACGTTTGTATATTTATAACCGCCTCAGAGAAATTTGGGGGTCACAAGTCACTGGCATTGTTATTTTAGGGGTCACGGGCTGAAAAGTTTGGGAACCCCTGCTGTACAGTAAAGATTTAAACTCAAATTATTCTTGCTTATCATTAGAGGACTAAAAAAAGGTCAGAGCATGAGGGATGGAGCTCATAAAGAACCCCAGGATGGATGAAGCTCTGGGTTTATTTAAAGAAGTCTTTTCTGCCATCCATTTCCCACAGATACCAGCGCTTTCATGTGTGCTTTTATGAATGGTTTTCTCTGCTCGGGGCGGGGGAAAGTGATGAAAGCAGATGAGCTTCAGCGTAGGAGCAGCATTCAGCAGACACATTCCCATCTCAAGAGTGTATTTGCAGGAAAAAACCACACACTTCACCAGAGTCTGCCATCAAATTCAGCTTCGAGATGCTTCATTGGCGTGACATTTGTGTTACAGTATTGCCAAAGCATTTTAAGAACAGTTAAAGAAAATAATTCGTCTTCCTGCAAAATAGATGTTTTTCAAATATTTCTTCAGTGGTGTTTAACTGAGATTTACTCAATACATTTTTAAAGAGAATAGTTTTAATAACCATTTCTAATAACTCATTCATTTTATCTTTGCCATGATGACAGCACATAATATTTGACTACCTTGCAAGATACTAGCATTCAGCTTAATGTGGGCATGAAATCAGAAAAAAGAGCGGTGCATGATTTCATCCTTTGGGAACTGATTTGATCATTTGAAGAAAGAAGATTGATGATTGGATGAAAGCAGCGCAGACAAGACACACCCTTATAGCCCTGCCCTAAAGGATTGATAGCCCCTCCCTAAATGATTGATAGCCCCGCCCTAAGGGACTAAAAGCTCCAACCTAAAGTACTGATAGCTCCACCATAAATGACTGATAGTCCCACCCTAAAGAGCGGATAGCCCCTCCCTAAATGACTGATAGCTCCAACCTAAAGTACCTATTTCTCTGACCTGACTGATAGCCTTGCCCTAAAGGACTAATAGGACCACCCTAAAGCACTGATAGCCTTGCGCTTAGGTGCTTTTCTGCTAAATCTGTCTAAAAGTGAAAAAAATTTGTCCGACTTGATGCTGCGCTGCTGACACCACGCGACTGTCACATGTGGCATCAAAGTACCACGACAGCGCTCCAAGATCAGCCGGCAGACTCAGCCAATGCAGCATCTGAAGTAGAGATCTGTGCGGGACTGAGTTTTTAGTCCCACCTGCTCCCGCAAGGTTTTATTCCGCACCCGACAGCTCCCGCTGTATTTTCAGCCTCTGTTCACCCGCTGCCAGACCTGCCCTGTTTTCTACCCGACCCGATCGTTCCCGCTAAATTTAGATCTGGTTTCCAAAATCTCATGTTTAAATTGGGCACTACCAAAATAGAGAGATAACAGATAAAACTGAAGGTTGTGCAAGGATTGTAAGCTAAATGTCAGGAACGCAGACCACAAATCTAAAGTGTGACTGCCGGAGCTGTGATGATGACATGATACTGTATTACACAATTGGCTGGATTCACCGCATGACAGCAACCACGTGTATTGATAGCCCAGCCCTAAAGTACTGATAGCCCAGCCCTAAATGACTAATAGACCCTCCCTAGACCCTTCAGATCTTACCTTGAAAGGAGAGGTTATTATGTCAGTATAGGTGACCATAGGTTGAGGTGGACACCCATGACATGTGGAGTCCCACAAGGCTCAATTCTGGCACCTCTCCTGTTCAAACTTTATATGCTCCCTCTGAGCCAAATAATGAGAAAGAACCAAATCTCCTACCACAGCTATGCTGATGACACTCAGATCTACTTAGCCTTACTGCCTAATGACTACAGCCCCTTGACACCCTCTGCCAATGCATTGATGAAATGAACAGTTGGATGTGCCAAAACTTTCTTCAGTTAAACAAAGAGAAAACTGAAGTCATTGTGTTTGGGAACAGAGATGAGGTTCTCAAGGTGAATGCATACCTTGGCTCTAAAGGTCAAACAACAAAAAATAAGGTCAAGAATCTTGGTGTGACTCTGGAGTCAGATCTGAGTTTCAATAGTCATGTCAAAGCAGTTAGTAAATCAGCATACTATCATCTCAAAAACATTGCAAGAATCAGATGCTTTGTTTCCAGTGAAGACTTAGAGAAACTTGTTGAACTTATAAAAAACAAATAAAATAAATAAAAAAACAAAAAACAAAACCCCCAGAAAAACAAAAACACAAAACAAAACAAACAAAAACCTAAAACAAAACAAAACAAACAAAACAAAACCCCCCACCCCAAAAATAAAAAAACAAAGCAAGACAAAACAAAACAAGACAAAAAACCCAAAACTAAAAACTAACAAACAAACAAAACAAAAAAACAAAACAAGACAAAACAAAACAAAACAAGACAAGACAAGACAAGACAAAAAAACAAAACTAAAAACTAACAAACAAACAAACAAAACAAAAAACAAAACAAAACAAAACAAAAAAACAAGACAAAACAAAACAAAACAAAACAAACAAAAAACAAACAAAACACAAAACAAAAAACAAACAAAACAAACAACAAAACAAAACAAACAACAAAACAAAACAAAACAAACAACAAAACAAAACAAAACAAAACAAAACAAAACAAAACAAAACAAAACAAAACAAAACAAACAAACAACAAAACAAAACAAAGCAAAAACAAACAAACCCCCCCCCCCAAAAAAAAAAAAAAAACCCAAAATAAAACAAAAAACAACAAAACAAAAAACAAACTAAACAAAACAAAACAAACAAAAAACCCAAAACAAAACAAAAAACAAAACAAAACAAAAAACTTTATAACGCAAAAACTACATTGCACACGCATATTAATACAGCGGTTTTGTGACAGTTAAATCAGCTGACTGTTGAAATTAAAATTTTTAACCCAACTGGTTGAGTTACTAAATAAATAACCCAATAAAGGTTAAAAAATAACCCAACAAAGCACCAAATATGTTTAACTCCACCATTTTTTAGTGTATATATACACACACACACACACACACACTTTTAGAAATGTACTTTATATACTTTCTTATATATATATATATATATATATATATATATATATATATATATATATATATAGTTGAAGTCAGAATTATTCGCCCCCCTTTAAATTTTTTTTTTTTTTCTTTAAATATTTCCCAAATGATGTTTAACAGAGCAAGGAAATTTTCACAGTATGTCTGATAATATTTTTCTTATTTGTTTTATTTTGGCTAGAATAAAAGCAGTTTTAAATTTTTTAAAAGCCATTTTAAGTCAATATTATTAGCCCCTTTAAGCTATATTTGTTTTCTGATAGTCTACAGAACAAACCATCATTATACAATAACTTGCCTAATTCCCCTAACCTGCCTAGTTACCCTAATTAACCTAGTTAAGCCTTTAAATGTCACTTTAAGCTGTATAGAAGTGTCTTGAAGAATATCTAGTCTAATATTATTTACTGTCATCATGACAAAGATAAAATAAATCAGTTATTAGAAATGAGCTATTAAAGCTATTATGATTAGAAATGTGTTGGAGAAATCTGCTCTCTGTTAAACAGAAATTGGGGTAAAAAATAAACAGAGGGGCGAATAATTCTGACTTCAACTGTATATATAGAAGAACACAAACAAATTCATATTTATTTATACTAAATAATTAAAATATATGTTTTTGTGAAAGGTCCCCAAGGTACAGAATAGGAATATGTTGGAAACATTTTACAAATTCCCAAAACAGCTTCAAAACGTATATATGTTTTACAAATTTAGTTCAAAGATTAATGATCAAAACTGTGAAAATGTAAGACTGATTTGGCAAAAAGATATCAGTAGTGATATAGATAAAGATACCTGGGATAGAATTCTTTCTCACGGTGGAAAATATATAAAAGAAGCAAGAGGTAAATGGTAACACTTTACAATAAGGTTCATTAGTTAATGTTAGATAATGCATTTACTAACATGAACAAACAATGAACAATACATTTACTACAGCATTTGTTCATGTTAGTTAATGAAAATACAGTTATTCATTGTTAGTTCATGTTATCTCACGGTGCATTAACTAATGTTAACAAGCATGAACTTGGATGTTAATAATGCATTAGTGAATGTTGAATTATGATTAATAAATGCTGTACAAGTGTTATTCATGATTAGTTCATGTTAGTAAATGCATTAACTAATGAACCTTATTGTAAAGTCTTACCAGGTAAATTTATACAGTATAAGCAGAGATGGCAAAAGTACACACATCCTTTACTTAAGTAAAAGTACAGATACTCATGTTTAAAACGACTCTGGTAAAAGTAAAAGTACTGACTACACTTTTGTACTTAAGTAAAAGTAAAGTACCGCCTGAAAAATGTACAAAAGTAAAAAGTACTAATTTCAACCACAGTCCCAAAGACATGCAGTGTAGGCGAATAATAATTCAACTAAATTTGCAGTAGTTTATATGTGTTTGTGTGTGTGTGTGTGTGAATGTGAATGGGTGTTTCCCAGTACTGGGATGCAGCTGGAAGGGTATTCGCTGCGTAAAACAAATCCTGGAATAATTGGCGGTTCATTCTGCTGTGGCGACCCCTGATAAATCAGGGACGAAGCTGAAGGATAGCGAGTGAGTACTTATAGGTTGGTAATCATCCTGACGCAAACTCACAGTGTTCAGCATGCATTTTTGCAGCTGTTAGATCAAAAACAACAGCTGCCATTCATGTTGATACACTCTATCTTTATAAATGTCTTACATTTTACACTGAATTCTGTCCAAAATATATTGATTTTTTCTTTTGCTAAAATAAATTCTTATCAGACATGACTGCAAACTATTTTTTGCATTAGGCTAAAGCTGCTTATTCTCTTCAGAGAGTAGCTCTCATATATAACCCGCTATTTCAGTGCTTTGTTTCAGGTATTGTGGTCATTTTATTTAATGGATAAACATGAATTCTGTTACAGTTTTTCTCAGTCACTTTTGTCCATTTCTCAGATCAGAATTGAAATTCTCTAAACCCCTGTTCAATCTTCAGATTATCATTGTGTCACTTGTGCACATCAGAAAAACAGTTTCTCTTTATGAACAAGTTGCAAATGCTTTTGTTCATCCATGCAAATGGTTATGTGCAATTCTCTGATGTTTCCTATGTTATCAGTTGCTTATGTCCGGTTGATCAACATGTATTATTTTTATCTGTGTTGAATAGATTCACCCCCACAACATTTAATCGTTCAAATGCCTGAACAAGTTGTCTTAATATTTAGTCATAATGCATTTTTTACATTTCTCCCAGGTGAATTTGGACTTTTTCTAATGAAGGTCTAAAAGGAGGTTGCCCTGTTCACATTTTTACTTTAGTTTTTTCTTTGTGCTATGCCGTGCTCTCTTTTCCTTTCTGTATCAGAATGACATGATCTGGCAACTAATTACAGTACAAACAGCAAAAATATTGCCATAGTTTACACCAGAACAGCCCTCCAGAGTACACCAATATTGACAACATGACTACTAAGTAATTTGAGTCTTATACATAAACAATTACACAATTACGTCATTCTGACGCCACTGACATGTTCATTGACACAGAAATTTAGTCTTGAGAGATGAACTGAAGGATTTTGAGCAGGAGACTGGCTTTTGCAGGTAATCCATGGTGTTTTGCTATTTATACGTGTTGTTTTGAGAAATGCAGTTTGTCCTACTGTTTTACAAATTTCAGTTCTGATCTGAGAAATGTACTAAAGTGACTGAGAAAAACTGCAATACATTTATTCTATGCTAAAAGCAACATACACAGGTAAGACGGGTAACATACACATAAATTGCCCAGTATAACTACCTTTGTTGTTGTAAAATATTTGTTAAAAATGATTAATTGAAGACAACAGTATAGGCCTGTGTAAACTCATATAATCAATAAAAACTGAAAAACAGCATAAATTCTGCATTAGGAAATATGAACTCATCAGAAATAAAGGAAATAAACTGCAATGCATACATTTTTTTTATTAAGTATTTGATTGTTTTAGTATTAAACGTACAAATCTTTAAAAAAAGCACTATTTTTCGCGGTATTAGATTGAAAGATCAGAGAAAGCCCGTGCAGTATGCTCGGAAGTGGACAAAAGGCTTAAGCATTTAAACAGCATGTTTTTGACTGGAATGTGTCTCGTTTACCTGTGATCCGATCGAGCAAAAGGTGTCTTATTACCGTGTAAACAGGGCAGCATCAGTCAAGTTAAATTCGCCGAATCCCTCTGTCACTGCGTAGTAATCCTCGCATTTTTCATAGTAATATTCATGAACTAGGCCATGTACGGTGCGCGACAGCCTTGAAGAAGCCGCGCGCTGCAGCACGCAGGCGCGCAATGAGGAAAATAGACTGACTGCATCAAAAATGCGCTCATATTATTGCGCAATGACAAGAAATAATATAGATCGCGCCACCAAACACATAAAACGAAAGTAACGACCGTGGTTTAAAAAATGTAAGAAGTAGAAAGTACAGATATTTGTGTAAAAATGTAAGAAGTAAAAGTAAAAAGTAGTCAAAAAAATTAGTAGTGGAGTAAAGTACTGATACCCGAAAAAACTACTTAAGTACAGTAACGAAGTATTTGTACTTCGTTACTTCCCATCTCTGAGTATAAGATGCTTCATAGGTCTAATTACACTCCAGTGTGACTTTTTAGAATGGGATGCTCAGACAATAATAAATGCTGGAAATGTAAACAGGAGATTGGTACATACTTTCATGCATTATGGCAATGTGCAAAGATTCAACCCTTTTGGGAATCTGTGTTAAGACAATTAGGTAGATGTCTGGGATTTAATATCCCTCTCTCACCCAGGATAGGCCTGTTAGGTGACAAAACTGAGGTTCCACATATTACAAATGATGAGTTACCCTTACAACTATGGGCATTACTACAGCAGCATGTATAATACTGAGGTTTTGGAAAAATATTCAATGCCCTACACTTAAATTATGGATGGAATCCATGATTGAGAATGCATCATATGAGAAAACGTTGGCCAAAATGAATGGCGATTACAAGGAAATAGAAATACAGTATGGGAGATTTTAATTTCCTCACTTGGAATTTATCCTGTTATGCTCTGTACTATTATCTTTAGTATTGTTATACTTTTGTTACTGGTTGTCGAATTATTTATTTCTTTTCTAAATTGATGAACAAATGTATAAATTGTAAAGAACGTGTATACATTTTATATATTTGTATGGTAGTGTATGATATATCAAGAAAAAAATAATAAAAATTTCATTTCCAAAAACATATATACATATATGTTTTTGGGTAGTGGGGTGTGGCCATTATGTCTAGCAACACCCTTTAATGGGCGATATGATGATATAATTGATGACTTTGCAAAAAAGTCAAGAAAGGTCCAGATGTAGTGAAGTATTAGTCAAATGTATTTGTTTGTATGCTGTCTGAATAGTTTAAGACTATTACATTTGTTCCAATGGGAGTAATAAAAAGTCAACCACATACTTTCTATATGGTTCTAGTTTATTTTTTATTTTTAGAGGCGGGGGGTGGGGGGTGGGGGGTAGTTGGATATGGTGTGGTTTGCCCAGGGTGCCATTTAAACTAGAACCTCCACTGCTGCTGAGCGAATCACTGGTACAACCCTCCCTACTCTCCAAGGACTGTACCTATCCAGAACGAGCAGAAGGGCTGCCAAAATCACTCTGGACTGCTCACACCACACCCAGCGACGCTACAGAGCACTGCGCACCAGAACAGCCCGACACAGAAACAGTTCCTTCCCTCAGGCAATCCATCTCATGATGATAGTAATAGTGGAACCAACATCACTACCTGCTATACACTGTTATACACACATACACTTATTTAACAACACACTTTACATGCCAATTTGCGCATAATAGCTGCACATATAACGCTGTATATAGTAATATACCTGTACATACACTTGTCAATCTGTATATTTGCATTCACTGCTTACTTCTATATTTAAAATATATTTATTATCTGTTTTGTCACCAAAACAAATTCCAGTTTCACATATTTCAATAATCCTACCTGATGTGAAGCAAGTAAAAAAAGCCAAATGTGAATCAGATGAAGGGAAAGGGCCTGTTTAATGTGCCTCTATATGTCTCTCTAGATCCTCCTCCGGCTGATGTGAACACATGGAGAGGAAAACACACATCTCTGGCGTCCCCTCATTTATCACTTCTGCAGAGAAACCAAGCTCTTTCTGGCGCATTACAGCAGCTGTTTGAACTCCTGAAGACCGGCACTTGATAAAGTGTCACCAAAAGAGTTTGATGAGTGCGTTTGAAGAGGAAAGTTAATGCCAGAGTCAAACCACGCTCTCTACACTGCACTTGCCTGCTGCCATTGATTTACATTAAAATGGAAAAATTATCATCTGCCACAGAAGCACTTTAGATTCAATATATGTATGGGGATATTTTTATGACATTTCTTCATTGAGCATTTAAAGAGAGAGAGAGGAATTTTGGGGAACCGTTTCCTAAATAGCTTGCAGAATCTGCATGCATCAGGAATATAGTATTACACAAAATGGTTGTAAGTTGTAAAATGAAAAGTTTAGAAGCGGTTATTGCAAAATGAATGATAATTAATATATTGATAGGTGGAACAAAATGCATGCATTAATAAACAAGCGCATGAATAAATGCATGAAAGGGGCAAAACTGTACATGCATGCATGAAAGACGACATTGTGTAAAAGCCAAACAGGTAAAGTTTCTGTTCATACTTGTGTCGTTTAATATTATAATAGACAAATGCCTTGCCTTCCTTGAAATCTTTTCTTGTCAAATTTTAAATAAAACAAACAAAGAATAAAGAATGCAAAAATAAATGTCAAAACAAATGCATAAATAAATGTTAAAATAAATGCACAAAAATGTCACAATGAATGTATAAATGCGTAAATAAATGCAAAAATAAATGCATACATAAATGTCAAAATAAATGCAAAAATGAATGCATGAATAAATGCGTAAATGGTATAATATATGCATAAATGCAAAAATAAATGCATAAATAAATGTTAAAATAATTGCAAAAATGAATGCATAAATTAATTTAGAAAATAAATGTATACATAAACGCAAAAATTAATGCTTAAATGTCAAAAAAACTGCAAAAACTAAATGCTTAAATAAACGTCAGATTAATTGCAAACATAAATGCAAAAATAAATGCATGAATAAATGCATAAATAAATGTCAAAATAATTGCAAAAATGAATGCATAAAAATGTCTAAATGAATGCATACATAAGTGCAAAAATAAATGCATGAATAAATTTCAAAGTAATTGCAAAAATGAATGCACAAATAAATGCAAAAATAAATGCATAAATAAATAAATAAATAAATACAAATTTCAAAACAATTGCATAAATAAATGTCAAAATAATTGCAAACATAATTGCAAAAATAAATGCATGAACAAAGGCATAAATAATTGTTAAAATAATTGCAAAAATCAATGCATGAATAAATGCATAAAATAGTATAATATACTCAAATGCAACAATAAATGTGGAAATAAATGTCAAAATAATTGCAAAAAATGCAAAAAGAACGCACAAATAAATGCATAAACAAATATCAAAATAATTGCAAAAATTAATGCATGAATAAATGCGTAAATGGTATAATATATGCATAAATGCAAAACAAATGCATACATAAATGTTAAAATAAATGCTTACATAAATGCAAAATTGAATGCATAAATAAATGTCCAAATAATTGCAAAAATGAATGCATAAATAAATGCATACAAATGTCAAAACAATTGCATAAATAAATGTCAAAATAATTGCAAACATAATTGCAAAAATAAATGCATGAACAAAGGCATAAATAATTGTTAAAATAATTGCAAAAATCAATGCACGAATAAACGCATAAAATAGTATAATATACTCAAATGCAACGATAAATGTGGAAATAAATGTCAAAATAGTTGCAAAAATGCAAAAAAGAACGCACAAATAAATGCATAAACAAATGTCAAAATAATTACAAAAATGAATGCACGAATAAATGCGTAAATGGTATAATATATGCATAAATGCAAAAATAAATGCATAAATAAATGTTAAAATAATTGCAAAAATGAATGCATAAATTAATTTCGAAAATAAATGTGTACATAAACGCAAAAATTAATGCTTAAATAAATGTCAAAAAAACTGCAAAAACTAAATGCTTAAATAAATGTCAAATTAATTGCAAACATAAATGCAAAAATAAATGCATGAATGAATGCATAAATAAATGTCAAAATAATTGCAAAAATGAATGCATAAAAATGTCTAAATAAATGCATACATAAGTGCAAAAATAAATGCATGAATAAATTTCAAAGTAATTGCAAAAATGAATGCACAAATAAATGCAAAAATAAATGCATAAATAAATGAATACATAAAAATGTCAAAACAATTGCATAAATAAATGTCAAAATAATTGCAAACATAATTGCAAAAATAAATGCATGAACAAAGGCATAAATAATTGTTAAAATAATTGCAAAAATCATTGCACGAATAAACGCATAAAATAGTATAATATACTCAAATGCAACGATAAATGTGGAAATAAATGTCAAAATAGTTGCAAAAATGCAAAAAAGAACGCACAAATAAATGCATAAACAAATGTCAAAATAATTACAAAAATGAATGCACGAATAAATGCGTAAATGGTATAATATATGCATAAATGCAAAAATAAATGCATAAATAAATGTTAAAATAATTGCAAAAATGAATGCATAAATTAATTTCGAAAATAAATGTATACATAAACGCAAAAATTAATGCTAAAATAAATGTAAAAAAAACTGCAAAAACTAAATGCTTAAATAAATGTCAAATTAATTGCAAACATAAATGCAAAAATAAATGCATGAATGAATGCATAAATAAATGTCAAAATAATTGCAAAAATGAATGCATAAAAATGTCTAAATAAATGCATAAATAAGTGCAAAAATAAATGCATGAATAAATTTCAAAGTAATTGCAAAAATGAATGCACAAATAAATGCAAAAATAAATGCATAAATAAATAAATAAATACAAATGTCAAAACAATTGAATAAATAAATGTCAAAATAATTGCAAACATAATTGCAAAAATAAATGCATGAACAAAGGCATAAATAATTGTTAAAATAATTGCAAAAATCAATGCACGAATAAATGCATGAAATAGTATAATATACTCAAATGCAACAATAAATGTGGAAATAAATGTCAAAATAATTGCAAAAAATGCAAAAAGAACGCACAAATAAATGCATAAACAAATATCAAAATAATTGCAAAAATTAATGCATGAATAAATGCGTAAATGGTATAATATATGCATAAATGCAAAACAAATGCATACATAAATGTTAAAATAAATGCAAAATTGAATGCATAAATAAATGTCAAAATAATTGCAAAATGAATGCATAAATAAATGCATAAATAAATGCATACAAATGTCAAAACAATTGCATAAATAAATGTTAAAATAATTGCAAACATAATTGCAAAAATAAATGCATGAACAAAGGCATAAATAATTGTTAAAATAATTGCAAAAATCAATGCACGAATAAACGCATAAAATAGTATAATATACTCAAATGCAACGATAAATGTGGAAATAAATGTCAAAATTGTTGCAAAAAATGCAAAAAAGAACGCACAAATAAATGCATAAACAAATGTCAAAATAATTGCAAAAATTAATGCATGAATAAATGCGTAAATGGTATAATATATGCATAAATGCAAAAATAAATGCATAAATAAATGTTAAAATAATTGCAAAAATGAATGCATAAATTAATTTCGAAAATAAATGTATACATAAACGCAAAAATTAATGCTTAAATAAATGTCAAAAAAACTGCAAAAACTAAATGCTTAAATAAATGTCAAATTAATTGCAAACATAAATGCAAAAATAAATGGATGAATGAATGCATAAATAAATGTCAAAATAATTGCAAAAATGAATGCATAAAAATGTCTAAATAAATGCATAAATAAGTGCAAAAATAAATGCATGAATAAATTTCAAAGTAATTGCAAAAATGAATGCACAAATAAATGCAAAAATAAATGCATAAATAAATGAATACATAAAAATGTCAAAACAATTGCATAAATAAATGTCAAAATAATTGCAAACATAATTGCAAAAATAAATGCATGAACAAAGGCATAAATAATTGTTAAAATAATTGCAAAAATCATTGCACGAATAAACGCATAAAATAGTATAATATACTCAAATGCAACGATAAATGTGGAAATAAATGTCAAAATAGTTGCAAAAATGCAAAAAAGAACGCACAAATAAATGCATAAACAAATGTCAAAATAATTACAAAAATGAATGCACGAATAAATGCGTAAATGGTATAATATATGCATAAATGCAAAAATAAATGCATAAATAAATGTTAAAATAATTGCAAAAATGAATGCATAAATTAATTTCGAAAATAAATGTATACATAAACGCAAAAATTAATGCTTAAATAAATGTCAAAAAAAACTGCAAAAACTAAATGCTTAAATAAATGTCAAATTAATTGCAAACATAAATGCAAAAATAAATGCATGAATGAATGCATAAATAAATGTCAAAATAATTGCAAAAATGAATGCATAAAAATGTCTAAATAAATGCATAAATAAGTGCAAAAATAAATGCATGAATAAATTTCAAAGTAATTGCAAAAATGAATGCACAAATAAATGCAAAAATAAATGCATAAATAAATAAATAAATACAAATGTCAAAACAATTGAATAAATAAATGTCAAAATAATTGCAAACATAATTGCAAAAATAAATGCATGAACAAAGGCATAAATAATTGTTAAAATAATTGCAAAAATCAATGCACGAATAAATGCATGAAATAGTATAATATACTCAAATGCAACAATAAATGTGGAAATAAATGTCAAAATAATTGCAAAAAATGCAAAAAGAACGCACAAATAAATGCATAAACAAATATCAAAATAATTGCAAAAATTAATGCATGAATAAATGCGTAAATGGTATAATATATGCATAAATGCAAAACAAATGCATACATAAATGTTAAAATAAATGCAAAATTGAATGCATAAATAAATGTCAAAATAATTGCAAAAATGAATGCATAAATAAATGCATAAATAAATGCATACAAATGTCAAAACAATTGCATAAATAAATGTTAAAATAATTGCAAACATAATTGTAAAAATAAATGCATGAACAAAGGCATAAATAATTGTTAAAATAATTGCAAAAATCAATGCACGAATAAACGCATAAAATAGTATAATGTACTCAAATGCAACGATAAATGTGGAAATAAATGTCAAAATTGTTGCAAAAAATGCAAAAAAGAACGCACAAATAAATGCATAAACAAATGTCAAAATAATTGCAAAAATTAATGCATGAATAAATGCGTAAATGGTATAATATATGCATAAATGCAAAAATAAATGCATAAATAAATGTTAAAATAATTGCAAAAATGAATGCATACATTAATTTCGAAAATAAATGTATACATAAACGCAAAAATTAATGCTTAAATAAATGTCAAAAAAACTGCAAAAACTAAATGCTTAAATAAACGTCAAATTAATTGCAAACATAAATGCAAAAATAAATGCATGAATAAATGCATAAATAAATGTCAAAATAATTGCAAAAATGAATGCATAAAAATGTCTAAATAAATGCATACATAAGTGCAAAAATAAATGCATGAATACATTTCAAAGTAATTGCAAAAATGAATGCACAAATAAATGCAAAAATAAATGCATAAATAAATAAATAAATACAAATGTCAAAACAATTGCATAAATAAATGTCAAAATAATTGCAAACATAATTGCAAAAATAAATGCATGAACAAAGGCATAAATAATTGTTAAAATAATTGCAAAAATCAATGCACGAATAAATGCATGAAATAGTATAATATACTCAAATGCAACAATAAATGTGGAAATAAATGTCAAAATAATTGCAAAAAATGCAAAAAGAACGCACAAATAAATGCATAAACAAATATCAAAATAATTGCAAAAATTAATGCATGAATAAATGCGTAAATGGTATAATATATGCATAAATGCAAAACAAATGCATACATAAATGTTAAAATAAATGCTTACATAAATGCAAAATTGAATGCATAAATAAATGTCAAAATAACTGCAAAAATGAATGCATAAATAAATGTCAAAATAATTGCAAAAATGAATGCATAAATAAATGCATAAATAAATGCATACAAATGTCAAAACAATTGCATAAATAAATGTCAAAATAATTGCAAACATAATTGCAAAAATAAATGCATGAACAAAGGCATAAATAATTGTTAAAATAATTGCAAAAATCAATGCACAAATAAATGCATAAAATAGTATAATATACTCAAATGCAACGATAATTGTAGAAATAAATGTCAAAATAGTTGCAAAAAATGCAAAAAAGAACGCACAAATAAATGCATAAACAAATGTCAAAATAATTGCAAAAATGAATGCACGAATAAATGCGTAAATGGTATAATATATGCATAAATGCAAAAATAAATGCATAAATAAATGTTAAAATAATTGCAAAAATGAATGCATAAATTAATTTCGAAAATAAATGTATACATAAACGCAAAAATTTATGCTTAAATAAATGTCAAAAAAACTGCAAAAACTAAATGCTTAAATAAATGTCAAATTAATTGCAAACATAAATGCAAAAATAAATGCATGAATGAATGCATAAATAAATGTCAAAATAATTGCAAAAATGAATGCATAAAAATGTCTAAATAAATGCATAAATAAGTGCAAAAATAAATGCATGAATAAATTTCAAAGTAATTGCAAAAATGAATGCACAAATAAATGCAAAAATAAATGCATAAATAAATAAATAAATACAAATGTCAAAACAATTGAATAAATAAATGTCAAAATAATTGCAAACATAATTGCAAAAATAAATGCATGAACAAAGGCATAAATAATTGTTAAAATAATTGCAAAAATCAATGCACGAATAAATGCATGAAATAGTATAATATACTCAAATGCAACAATAAATGTGGAAATAAATGTCAAAATAATTGCAAAAAATGCAAAAACAACGCACAAATAAATGCATAAACAAATATCAAAATAATTGCAAAAATTAATGCATGAATAAATGCGTAAATGGTATAATATATGCATAAATGCAAAACAAATGCATACATAAATGTTAAAATAAATGCAAAATTGAATGCATAAATAAATGTCAAAATAACTGCAAAAATGAATGCATAAATAAATGTCAAAATAATTGCAAAAATGAATGCATAAATAAATGCATAAATAAATGCATACAAATGTCAAAACAATTGCATAAATAAATGTCAAAATAATTGCAAACCTAATTGCAAAAATAAATGCATGAACAAAGGCATAAATAATTGTTAAAATAATTGCAAAAATCAATGCACGAATAAACGCATAAAATAGTATAATATACTCAAATGCAACAATAAATGTGGAAATAAATGTCAAAATAATTGCAAAAAATGCAAAAAGAACGCACAAATAAATGCATAAACAAATATCAAAATAATTGCAAAAATTAATGCATGAATAAATGCGTAAATGGTATAATATATGCATAAATGCAAAACAAATGCATACATAAATGTTAAAATAAATGCTTACATAAATGCAAAATTGAATGCATAAATAAATGTCAAAATAACTGCAAAAATGAATGCATAAATAAATGTCAAAATAATTGCAAAAATGAATGCATAAATAAATGCATAAATAAATGCATACAAATGTCAAAACAATTGCATAAATAAATGTCAAAATAATTGCAAACATAATTGCAAAAATAAATGCATGAACAAAGGCATAAATAATTGTTAAAATAATTGCAAAAATCAATGCACAAATAAATGCATAAAATAGTATAATATACTCAAATGCAACGATAATTGTAGAAATAAATGTCAAAATAGTTGCAAAAAATGCAAAAAAGAACGCACAAATAAATGCATAAACAAATGTCAAAATAATTGCAAAAATGAATGCATGAATAAATGCGTAAATGGTATAATATATGCATAAATGCAAAAATAAATGCATAAATAAATGTTAAAATAATTGCAAAAATGAATGCATAAATTAATTTCGAAAATAAATGTATACATAAACGCAAAAATTTATGCTTAAATAAATGTCAAAAAAACTGCAAAAACTAAATGCTTAAATAAATGTCAAATTAATTGCAAACATAAATGCAAAAATAAATGCATGAATGAATGCATAAATAAATGTCAAAATAATTGCAAAAATGAATGCATAAAAATGTCTAAATAAATGCATAAATAAGTGCAAAAATAAATGCATGAATAAATTTCAAAGTAATTGCAAAAATGAATGCACAAATAAATGCAAAAATAAATGCATAAATAAATAAATAAATACAAATGTCAAAACAATTGAATAAATAAATGTCAAAATAATTGCAAACATAATTGCAAAAATAAATGCATGAACAAAGGCATAAATAATTGTTAAAATAATTGCAAAAATCAATGCACGAATAAATGCATGAAATAGTATAATATACTCAAATGCAACAATAAATGTGGAAATAAATGTCAAAATAATTGCAAAAAATGCAAAAACAACGCACAAATAAATGCATAAACAAATATCAAAATAATTGCAAAAATTAATGCATGAATAAATGCGTAAATGGTATAATATATGCATAAATGCAAAACAAATGCATACATAAATGTTAAAATAAATGCAAAATTGAATGCATAAATAAATGTCAAAATAACTGCAAAAATGAATGCATAAATAAATGTCAAAATAATTGCAAAAATGAATGCATAAATAAATGCATAAATAAATGCATACAAATGTCAAAACAATTGCATAAATAAATGTTAAAATAATTGCAAACATAATTGCAAAAATAAATGCATGAACAAAGGCATAAATAATTGTTAAAATAATTGCAAAAATCAATGCACGAATAAACGCATAAAATAGTATAATGTACTCAAATGCAACGATAAATGTGGAAATAAATGTCAAAATTGTTGCTAAAAATGCAAAAAAGAACGCACAAATAAATGCATAAACAAATGTCAAAATAATTGCAAAAATTAATGCATGAATAAATGCGTAAATGGTATAATATATGCATAAATGCAAAAATAAATGCATAAATAAATGTTAAAATAATTGCAAAAATGAATGCATACATTAATTTCGAAAATAAATGTATACATAAACGCAAAAATTAATGCTTAAATAAATGTCAAAAAAACTGCAAAAACTAAATGCTTAAATAAACGTCAAATTAATTGCAAACATAAATGCAAAAATAAATGCATGAATAAATGCATAAATAAATGTCAAAATAATTGCAAAAATGAATGCATAAAAATGTCTAAATAAATGCATACATAAGTGCAAAAATAAATGCATGAATACATTTCAAAGTAATTGCAAAAATGAATGCACAAATAAATGCAAAAATAAATGCATAAATAAATAAATAAATACAAATGTCAAAACAATTGCATAAATAAATGTCAAAATAATTGCAAACATAATTTCAAAAATAAATGCATGAACAAAGGCATAAATAATTGTTAAAATAATTGCAAAAATCAATGCACGAATAAATGCATGAAATAGTATAATATACTCAAATGCAACAATAAATGTGGAAATAAATGTCAAAATAATTGCAAAAAATGCAAAAAGAACGCACAAATAAATGCATAAACAAATATCAAAATAATTGCAAAAATTAATGCATGAATAAATGCGTAAATGGTATAATATATGCATAAATGCAAAACAAATGCATACATAAATGTTAAAATAAATGCTTACATAAATGCAAAATTGAATGCATAAATAAATGTCAAAATAACTGCAAAAATGAATGCATAAATAAATGTCAAAATAATTGCAAAAATGAATGCATAAATAAATGCATAAATAAATGCATACAAATGTCAAAACAATTGCATAAATAAATGTCAAAATAATTGCAAACATAATTGCAAAAATAAATGCATGAACAAAGGCATAAATAATTGTTAAAATAATTGCAAAAATCAATGCACAAATAAATGCATAAAATAGTATAATATACTCAAATGCAACGATAATTGTAGAAATAAATATCAAAATAGTTGCAAAAAATGCAAAAAAGAACGCACAAATAAATGCATAAACAAATGTCAAAATAATTGCAAAAATGAATGCATGAATAAATGCGTAAATGGTATAATATATGCATAAATGCAAAAATAAATGCATAAATAAATGTTAAAATAATTGCAAAAATGAATGCATAAATTAATTTAGAAAATAAATGTATACATAAACGCAAAAATTTATGCTTAAATAAATGTCAAAAAAACTGCAAAAACTAAATGCTTAAATAAATGTCAAATTAATTGCAAACATAAATGCAAAAATAAATGCATGAATGAATGCATAAATAAATGTCAAAATAATTGCAAAAATGAATGCATAAAAATGTCTAAATAAATGCATAAATAAGTGCAAAAATAAATGCATGAATACATTTCAAAGTAATTGCAAAAATGAATGCACAAATAAATGCAAAAATAAATGCATAAATAAATGCATACAAATGTCAAAACAATTGCATAAATAAATGTCAAAACAATTGCATAAATAAATGTCAAAATAATTGCAAACATAATTGCAAAAATAAATGCATGAACAAAGGCATAAATAATTGTTAAAATAATTGCAAAAATCAATGCACGAATAAATGCACAAAATAGTATAATATACTCAAATGCAACAATAAATGTGGAAATAAATGTCAAAATAATTGCAAAAAATGCAAAAAAGAACGCACAAATAAATGCATAAACAAATGTCAAAATAATTGCAAAAATTAATGCATGAATAAATGCATAAATGGTATAATATATGCATAAATGCAAAAATAAATGTATAAATAAATGTCAAAATAATTGCAAAAATGAATGCATAAATTAATTTAGAAAATAAATGTATACATAAACGCAAAAATTAATGCTTAAATAAATGTCAAAAAAACTGCAAAAACTAAATGCTTAAATAAATGTCAAATTAATTGCAAACATAAATGCAAAAATAAATGCATGAATGAATGCATAAATAAATGTCAAATTAATTGCAAACATAAATGCAAAAATAAATGCATGAATAAATGCATAAATAAATGTCAAATTAATTGCAAACATAAATGCAAAACTAAATGCATGAACGAATGCATAAATAAATGTCAAAATAATTGCAAAAATGAATGCATAAAAATGTCTAAATAAATGCATAAATAAGTGCAAAAATAAATGCATGAATAAATTTCTAAGTAATTGCAAAAATGAATGCACAAATAAATGCAAAAATAAATGTTAAAATAAATGCTTACATAAATGCAAAAATGAATGCATAAATAAATGTCAAAATAATTGCAAAAATGAATGCATAAATAAATGCAAAACTAAATGCATCAATAAATGTAAAGATAAATGCAAATAAACACATGCATAAATAAATGCATATACAGACGAGTAAATGTCTAAATGTGTAAAGCATATATTGACAATTGTATACGAATAAAAGGTGGTAAACGGAATCAATGCAGCTTTTTCCAAGCATGTAAAAGCACTGTGGAGCCTGAGGAGACAACGCTTTCTTTCACCTCTGTTAAATAGGTATTGTCATGGTTCACTCTGCCCTTGAACACTGGATTAAGGTAAAGCAATCTTTAATGTAAGTGTTTGCAGATGTGTGGAGCTGCGCAGTGGAGCTCATGAGCATCTACATCCATGCAGATCTGCATTTATTAACCAGAACACATCTCTCTTTATCTCAATGACCTTCCTGCATCCTTCATCCGCTTCACATCAGCTCAGCACTCAAGAGACCTTCACTTATGACAACCACAACTACACACACACACACACACACACACACACACACACACACACACACACACACACACACACACACACACACACACACACGCAAAATCTACATATTTCTATTTGTATGCATGAGAAACACCTGGAAACTTGAGTTTGCCATAATCTTAAACATTTGCTTTTCTTTTCTTTTTTACACACACAACACGTTTCATTGTTATATTTATAAAATATTAAATTTACTTACATTTTTTATGTTACAGTTGTTTAGCAACATCAAAAATATTGATAATACTAATAATAAAATCATAATGTGCTTTAAATTATTAGTATTATTTAAATACTGCAATAAAATATTATTATTATTATTATTATTATTATTATTATTATTATTATTATTATTTAATAAATAATAATGATAAACATAATGATGCTATTATTAATAATAATGATAATAATAACAATAATAATAATAATAAATAAATAAAATAACAACAATAACAATATAATAATACTAATAACGGGCAACCCAGTGGCGCAGTAGGTAGTGCTGTTGCCTCACAGCAAGAACGTCGCTGGGTCGCAGGTTCAAACTTGGCTGGGCTGGGTCAGTTGGCGTTTCTGTGTGGAGTTTGCATGTTCTCCCTGGGTTCGCGTGGGTTTCCTCCGGGTGCTCCGGTTTCCCCCACAGTCCAAAGACATGCAGTACAGGTGAATTGGGTAAGCTAAAATTGTCCGTAGTGTATGAGTGTGAATGTGTGTGTGGAAGTTCCCA
>LR812531.1:60785243-60787743 GCA_903798195.1 Danio kyathit
AGAAAATAGGACAAGCCATTGATAATTGTTTTTCCTACTATGGAAGTCAATGGTTACTGGTTTCCAACATTCTTCAAAATATCTTCTTGTTCAACAGAAGAAACTCAAAAATAAAAACATGTCAGCATTTATTGTACAGTTTAATTTTATTTCTTCTGCTGAACACAAACTATGCTAAAAAAAAGTTGGAAACCGGTAACCATTGACTTTCATAGTAGGAAAAACAAATGTCAATGGTTACCAGTTTCCAACATTCTTCAAAATATCTTGTTCTGTTGCTGAACACACACACAAAAAAAATAAAAAATACGCAAAAAAATGTTGGAAGCTGGTAGCCTTTGACATTTGTTTTTCCTACAATGGAAGTCAATGGTTACCGTTTCTCAACATTCTTCAAAATATCTTGTTCTGTTGCTGAACACACACACAAAAAAAATAAAAAATACGCAAAAAAATGTTGGAAGCTGGTAGCCTTTGACATTTGTTTTTCCTACAATGGAAGTCAATGGTTACCGTTTCTCAACATTCTTCAAAATATCTTGTTCTGTTGCTGAACACACACACAAAAAAAATAAAAAATACGCAAAAAAATGTTGGAAGCTGGTAGCCTTTGACATTTGTTTTTCCTACAATGGAAGTCAATGGTTACCGTTTCTCAACATTCTTCAAAATATCTTCTTTTGTGTTCAACAGAAGAAACTCAAAAATAAAATAAATAATTCTGTCAGCATTTGTTTTATAGTTTAATTTGATTTATTTTTGCTGAACACAAAAAAAAAAAAGGAAAAACCATTGACTTCCATAGTTGGGAAAACAAATGTCAATGGTTTTTCCTTTTTTTGTGTGTGTGTGTGTGTACCGGTTTACAACATTATTCAAAATATCTTCTTTTGTTGCTAAACACAAAAGAAAATGCATTGAAAAATGTTGGAAACTGGTAGTCTTTGACATTTTTTTTCCTACTATGGAAGTCAATGGTTACCAGTTTACAACATTCTTCAAAATATCTTCTTTTGTGTTCAACAGAAAAAACTCAAAAATAAAAATATGTCAGCATTTATTTTACAGTTTAATTTTATTTCTTCTGTTGAACACAAACTATGCTGAAAAATGTTGGAAACCGGTAACCATTGACTTCCATAGTAGGAAAAACAAATGTCAATGGTTACCAGTTTCCAACATTTATCAAAATATCTTGTTCTGTTGCTGAACACACACACACACACACACACACACACACACACACACACACACACACACACACACACACACACACACACACACACAAAAAATACGCAAAAAAATGTTGGAAGCTGGTAGCCATTGATATTTGATTTTCCTACAATGGAAGTCAATGGTTACTGGTTCTCAACATTCTTCAAAATATCTTTCTTAGTGTTCAACAGAAGAAACAAAAAAATAAATAAACATGTCAATACTTATTGCATGGTTTCATTTTATTTATTTATTTTCTGCTGAACACAAAAGAAAATAGGAAAAGGCATTGATATTTGTTTTTCCTACTATGGAAGTCAATGGTTACTGGTTTCCAACATTCTTCAAAATATCTTCTTGTTCAACAGAAGAAACTCAAAACAAACAAACATGTCAGCATTTATGGTACAGTTTACTTTTATTTCTTCTGCTGAACACAAACTATGCTGAAAAAAGTTGGAAACCGGTAACCATTGACTTTCATAGTAGGAAAAACAAATGTCAATGGTTACCAGTTTCCAACATTCTTCAAAATATCTTGTTTTTTTGCTAAACACAAATAAAAATACGCAAAAAAAATGTTGGAAGGCTGGTAGCCATTGACAATTGTTTTTTCCTACAATGGAAGTCAATGGTTACCGGTTCTCAACATTCTTCAAAATATCTTCTTGTGTTCAACAGAAGAAACTTAAAAAATAAACAAACATGTCAATAATTATTGTACAGTTTATTTTTACTTCTTCTGCTGAACACAAAATACGCAGAAAAAAGTTGGAAACCGGTAACCATTGACTTCCATAGTAGGAAAAACAAATGTCAATGGTTACCAGTTTCCAACATTTATCAAAATATCTTGTTCTGTTGCTGAACACACACACACACACACACACACACACACACACACACACACACACACACACACACACACACACACAAAAACCATATGCAAAAAAATGTTGGAAGCTGGTAGCCATTGATATTTGATTTTCCTACTATGGAAGTCAATGGTTACCGATTCTTAACATTCTACAAAATATCTTCATTTGTTCAAAAGAAAATGTGTTAAATATGTTGGAAACTGGTAGTCTTTGACATTTGTTTGTCCTACTATGGAAGTCAATGGTTACTGGTTTCCAACATTCTTCAAAATATCTTCTTTTGTGTTCAACAGAAAAAACTAAAACAATTTTCAGTATTTATTGTACAGTTTTATTTTATTTATTTTCTGCTGAACACAAAAAAAAATAGGAAAAGCCATTAATTTATTTATTTTTTGGTTACCGGT
>LR812531.1:60792743-60800820 GCA_903798195.1 Danio kyathit
GTCCCTCCGTTCCTCAGTCTATTCATCTGTCTATCTGTCCGTCCATCTGTGGTCTATCTGTCTATCCAGCCGTTCTGCTGTCATGTGCTCCTGCATGTGTGTGGTATTTAGCAGTAATTTGTGTTGTGATTTATGATATCATTTACAGCAGCGGTTCCCAACAGGGGGGTCTCAGCGAGCTTTGTGGGGGTCGCGTCATATTTTAAAAATGTCTTAGCAGTGGACAATTAGGGGAATGATCATGTTGCCTTAGTTCATTTTATCCCCTAACTCAGTGGTCCTCAATCACCGGTCTGTGGATCAATTGGTATCGGGCTGCACAAGATGTGAAGTTTATTTATAAACTAATTTCGAGAGGATCACGTGATTATGATTGAACACGGCTGGTGATGCATTAAATGTATGACCAACCAATCAGACGATTCCTAACCCACTATAAAGAGCCAGGGTTTTTTACTACAGTCATCTTTGATTTGAAGAATCAATCGCCAGCAAACAGACAAGCATCCTACTTCTACAGGTACAACAACTGCTAAAACTACTGCTACAGCTACTGCTACAGCTACTACAACAGCCAAAGCTTCGCCAAAAACAACGACAACAACAATACTTCTACCACTTCATCCACAACAACAACTACATCTACTACCTCCTCAAAATGGACATCAGCAACAAAAAAACACCAATAACAGCAACAACAACAATCCCAGCCATAACAACAATAATCCAGAGGACCACACACCAGATCATCCCACCTTCCCAGAAGATCCCGCAGCACCCGGACTCCCCATAGCACCGCAAAGCTCTCAAACAGAGCCAGAGGACGCCATAAGAGGCCGTCGCACCACACGCTCAACTATCAGGCTTCTTCATACAAGTACATCTTCTCCATCCACATACAGACAGCAAATTACATCTCCTACCTCATCATATGCTTCCGCTTCATCCTTCGTCCACCCAACCGCAAGAATCACAGTACCGGAACTCCGCAAACACCTCGCAGACCTCGGCATTCACGCACCCAGAACCCTCAATAAACCGGAACTGCTCAAACGCTATACCAACGCCACTTCGGACTCCCACCTGTCACTCAGCCCTCATACAAGACCTAACACCCGGAAAACAAGCGCCCGACACACCCCCTACCCTCAACCCACCCGCACTCAACCAGAAAAAAGGAAATCCAAAACCAAACACGTTTCCAGCAGGTGCCAGTCACCCCCAATTACATCACACCATCAGGACACACCATCAGGGAGCACACATAGTTGTACATATTCCGTCTGCCAGTACACCACTTCAGTAGCAGCGACAACTCTTATTTCACCCTTTACACTGGCACCGGTCCCTTTTTGCTCCCACAAGCTTTTTCTAGTATTACCTTTGTAACACTTTATACCCAGCAGCTGGATATTGCAGTGATCTTCATTGTCTTTTGGGGGGGTTCCTCAAATACGCGGCTGCTGTCCCGAGCGAAGCATTTTGAGGAGTTCTCCAGATCTACCTGAGCTCAAAGCTCCCCTCTCGCCCTGCAAACAGGAGGGAGCCCAGGGCTCAAGGACCTTTGGGCTCAGGGCTCTCTCCCGGGACAGCATGCCAAACTTGCTTTATAATCAATCATCAGCTAAGTGTGAACCTTTGAAGTGAAGTGAACTAATTTTGAGAGGATCACGTGATTATGATTGAACACGGCTGGTTCTGCATTAACTATGTATGACCAACCAATCAGACGATTCCTAACCCACTATAAAGAGCCAGGGTTTCTTACTACAGTCATCTTCGATTTCGAAGAATCCCCCCTTCCACCCCTACTCCTCCACCTTTCCTTTCATAGGGCGGTACGGTGGCCCAGTGATTAACACTGTTGCCTCACAGCAAGAACGTCACCGGTTCTAGTCCTTCAACAGGCCGGCGGTTGTTTCTGTGCGAAGTTAGCATGTTCTTCCCGTGCTCGCGTGGGTTTCCCCCGGGTTCTCCGGTTTCCTCCCACATTCCAAAAACATGCACTACAAGTTAATTGATCAATCTAAATTTAGCACGAGTCAAACTTTTCTCCAGAAGCATATCTTTTCATAGCAATTATTTTCTGTTATCAACTCTTATCAAAAAGAGAGGAGTTCTCGAGATCTACCTGAGCTCAAAGCTCCCCTCTCGCCCTGCAAACGGGAGGGAGCCCAGGGCTCAAGGACCTTTGGGCTCAGGGCTCTCTCCCGGGACAGCATGCCAAACACGCTTTATAATCCATCATCAGCTAAGTGTGAACTCTTGAAATCATTAATTGTTTCCGTTATATTTATTATCTGAGTCTGACTGATCTTGTATAATGAAAATGAGCGTATTCTCTCGGTTACATCTCGCTCTCTTGAGCGCCCAAATGTAACCCACAAGCAGCAAAATGAGTAAGAAACAGACGTCTCTGGAAAGTTTCTTTGCTAAGGGGGAAAGGCCCAGTGAACGACCCACGAACTGCCAAGGAATGGATCCGCAACCCATTTGTCAACATATCAGGTGAATCCAGCATGGCTGTGCAAGAAGATCACCTGCTGGAGATCACAAATGGCGGCACATATCGCGTATTTCTAGAGTTTGCACAAGTTTGTTGTTTCCAATGGAGGTTCACGGCTTGTGCACAAGCAGCATGACGTGCTCACACCAATAAATCTGAACCGCAAGTCACGTGGCAAGAATTGACCGATCAGCTTTAGCTTGTATGGAATATTCACATTTCAGTAAGACTAATGCTCTCAGACAAACACAGAACACACAAACACTGCAGTGCTTTGTAATTTTGTCCAGAAATAAAACTTGTATCAGAGCGACAGCAATGTTTCGTCAGCTTGTCATCCTCTGAGAAAACGGTTGATGGTCGCCTAGCAACCTACGAAACACCGAAACACCCCCTCCCCCCGTCAGCGGTAAAATTGTCAATCGTTGACCGCTCCGCCGTGATAAAAAGATTGCCCTAGCTGACTAAAAATAGACAAATTGGTTATCCGTCCTCCACAAAAAAGACTCACTGATTTGCCTCGCAGCAATCCTCACACTAATTGATTGATCATAGCAAATAACATAAACATATTAAATTGTAATAGCCTATATGATTTTAGTCCCTTATACACCAGTGTGAATACTGCTATTGTTACAAATGGCGTACCGATGTGTTGCTTTTATATTTTACATTAGGCTATTATTTGTGCATTAACATTTCTAGATATAGTAATAAACATATCGTTCCTTTGAAAACAACATTTTTTGTCATTATTACTGTAAACTAATATGAGGGATAATAATAATAATAATAATAATAATAATACATTTGATTTATAACGCGATTTTCTAAGACCCAAAGCGCTTATAAGAAAGTAAAAACAGCAAAGCACAGTAAAACAATAAAATATACAAAAAACACAGTAAGAAAAAAGAGATATCACAAATTAAAAACAGTCCTAAAAAGATGAGTTTTAAGTAGCTTCTTAAAACAGTCCAAGGAGTCAGCATTCCTAATGTTTGTGGGGAGAGCATTCCACAGTTTGGGTGCACAGAAAGAGAACGCCCTACCTCCCATGGTGCTGAGTTTACAGCGAGGCTGAAACAGCGTAGGACCCGATGCAGAGCGTAGACAGCGAGAGGTAGAGGAAATGGATATCAAGTCACAAATGTAACCTGGAGCAGAACCATGAACCGCTTTATATGTTAAAATCCATGTCTTAAAATCAATACGAGACTTGACGGGCAGCCAGTGAAGCTGTTGGAGTACAGGAGTGATGTGAGACCGAGATGATGTGTGTGTCAACACACGTGCTGCAGAATTTAGGATGTATTGTAGAATCTTGAGAGAATTAGCTGGTAACCCTTTGAACAGAGAATTGCAAAAATCCAAACGAGACGTGATAAAAGCATGGACAAGTTGTTCAGCGTCAGGCCTTGAGAGGAAAGGACGTAAGCGGGCTATATTTCTAAGATGATAAAAGGCTGTTTTAGTTAAATGTTTTAAATGAGGCTTCAGACTAAGCTGAGAGTCCAGGAGAACACCAAGATTATGCACCTGATGTGCACTTAATATCATTAAATGTGGAGAGGGGCCTTACAATATTTTCCATTGGAACCATTGGTTTACAGTGTTTATCAAACACAGTCACTGCTTGTTAGTACCTTCATCTACACTGTAAATCAGCGCATATTGCAGTCAAATCTGAGCTAGAGAAGAGAGCAAATTAATTTTAGAGTAACACACCATATGGAGAAGCAAAAAATGCTGTGTGTGTGTGTGTAAGCATTAAAGTCCTGCATGTTTTCTTTCATCAAGCTGGTACTCATGAGTGTGTGTCAGTGTGTGTTTGAGTGCATGTTTGTGTATGCATGCATCTGTGTGCATGATTGTGTGTTATTTTCACAGTATTATACTGATAAAATCAGCTAGAATGAAAAAGTGAATCACAGGACAGGAAATAAAATAGAAACCATCTAATTCTTCAAATTGCAAATTGTTTCTGTTTAGTTTGTTAAATTGAGGCTTTTGCTGAAGTCTTCTTCTCATGCTTAAGTAAGAAGATAGGAGAAGATATGCAAAAATATAAACATTTTATTGTACTAGTTAAACATTTAATTTGCAACCGATATACTGGCCACTTTATTAGGTACACCTTACTAGTATCGAGTTGAACGCCCCTTTTGCCTTCAGAACTGTCTTAATCCTTCATGGCAGAGATTCAACAAGCTACTGGAAATATTCCTCAGAGATTTTGCTCCATATTGACATGATAGCATCACACAGTTGCTGCAGATTTGTCAGCTGCACATCCATGATGCCAATCTCCTGTTCAACCACATCCCAAAGGTGCTCTATTGGATTGAGCTCTGGTGACTGTGGAGGCCATTTGAGTACAGTGAACTCATCGTCATGTTCAAGAAACCAGTCTGAGATGATTGGCGCTTTATGACATGGTGCGTTATCCTGCTGGAAGTAGCCATCAGAAGATGGAGACACTGTGGTCATAAAGGGATGGACATGGTCAGCAGCAATACTCAGGTAGGCTGTGGCGTTGACACCAAGCTCAATTGGTACTAATGAACCCAAAGTGTGTCAAGAAAATCTCCCCCACACCATTACACCACCACCACCAGAACTACTGATACAAGGCAGGATGATCCATGCTTTCATGTTGTTGAGGCCAAATTCTGACACAACCATCTGAATGTGGCAGCAGAAATGGAGACTCATCAGACCAGGCAACGTTTCTCCAATCTTCTGTTGTCCAGTTTTGGTGAGCCTGTGTGAATTGTAGCCTCAGTTTCCTGTTCTTAGCTGACAGGAGTGGCACCCGGTGTGGTCTTCTGCTGCTGTAGCCCATCCGCCTCAAGGTTGGACGTGTTGTGTGTTCAGAGATGCTCTTCTGCAGACCTCGGTTGTAACGAGTGCTTATTTGAGTTACTGTTGCCTTTCTATCAGCTGGAACCAGTCTGGCCATTCTCCTCTGACCTCTGGCATCAACAAGGCATTTGCGCCCACAGAACTGCCGCTCACTGGATATTTCCTCTTTGTCAGGCCATTCTCTGTAAACCCTAGAGACAGTTGTGCGTGAAAATCCCAGTAGATCAGCAGTTTCTGAAATACTCAGAGCAGCCCGTCTGGCACCAACAACCATGCCACGTTCAAAGTCACTTAAATCCCCTTTCTTCCCCATTCTGATGCTCACTTTGAACTGCAGCAGATCGTCTTGACCATGTCTACATGCCTAAATACATTGAGCTGCTGCCATGTGATTGGAAGATTACACGTTTGCATTAATGAGCAGTTAGACAGGTGTACTTAATAAAGTGGCCAGTGAGTGCTGAATTGTAAACACGAGAGTGCTAGAATGACACAAAAGTAATAGTAATTAGCAATAAAAGTATTACTAGGTGCAGTAAAATAAAACCCACAGCACACTGTATGGAGTATAAAATGAGCACATGTGTGTGTCTGTCATGAAGACTCTGAAATAAATGTGAATCTGCACTTGTGAAGATTATGATTCCACTAAAGATTAGCGTTTTGACCTGAATTTGTCTTGTTTGCCAAACCCAAACCCATGAGCATTAATGCAGGCTGCTCGAGCTGGATTACAGGCTGCTGAACGTGCTGTATCTGACAGATGGAACACACTCGTCTACGTGTGTGTGTGAGTTTTGGGCTGTTTTTGGGTTTTTCCACACAATCCCTCTCTGTGATAGATGTGTGTGCGTGTGTTTTTCTCTTCATGTCGCCATATGGCTGCTGGACACTACAAGAGTGCAGAAATGACCAGACAGAGCTTAATCTTCCTGACACACACACACACACACACTCGCACATACACATGGATACAAACACACAGATGTACTCACTCGGGCACAGACAGACTTTTGCACACCCAGACACACTAGCACACACTAGTACAAAGACACACACAAAGATGCACAAACACACAGGCACACTTACACACTTACACACTTACACACACACACACACACACACACACACACACACACACACACACACACACACACACACACACACACACACACACACACACACACACACACACACACACACACACACACACACACACACACACACACACACACACACCTCAAATACAGCACCTGAACAGTGATTCAGCAGCTGTGCTGGAGACCAGAGGAGAGCAGTGATCACCTCTGGGGTATAAGCAGAATAATGCACTCTAGGCTGATGCTGACAGCTGACAAAAAACAAAGCTAAACTAAAACAAAATTATACAAAACAAAACACAAAACAAAAACAAAACAACTAAACAAAACTAAACTAAAAACTAAACTAAAGACTAAAAGATAAACAAAAGACAAAACTAAACGAAAACAAAAAGCAAAGCAAAGCAAATCACAAAACAAAACCAAACTTAACTAAAGTATAAACTAAACTAAAAACAAAACAAAACACAAAACAAAACAACAAAACAACAAAAAACTAAACTAAACAAAAACACTAATTAGAACTAAAAACTAAATAAAACACAAAACAAAACTAAAGTATAAACTAAACTAAAAACAAAACAAAACGCACAAAACAAAAACAAAAGAAAAAAAAACTAAACAAACAAAAAACTAAACAGAACTAAAAACTAAATAAAAGACTAAACAAAACAAAACACAAAACAAAACAACAAAAAACAACAAAAAACTAAACTAAACTAAACTAAACTAAACAAAAACACTAATTAGAACTAAAAACTAAATAAAACACAAAACAAAACTAAAGTATAAACTAAACTAAAAACAAAACAAAACGCACAAAACAAAAACATAAAACTAAACAAACAAAAAACTAAACAGAACTAAAAACTAAATAAAAGACTAAACAAAACTAAACACAAAACTAAACAAGACAAAGCAAAAAACAAAACACTAAATTAAACTAAATTAAAAACTAAAACAAAACAAAACGCACAAAACAAAACTGAATAAAAAACTAAACTAAACTAAAAACTAAACGAAACTAAACACAAAAAATAAACAAAACTAAACTAAACAAAGCTAAAACAAAACAAATGACTAAACTAAACCAAACAAACCTAAAAACTAAACTAAGCAAAACTAAAACACAAAACTAAAACAAAAGACAAAAACTAAACTAAATAAAAAACTAAACAAAACTAAAAATAAAACAAAACTAAAAACAAAAATAAAAAATAAAACAAAACACGAAACAATAACTAAACAAAACTAAATATAAAACTAAGCAAAAAATAAACTAACTAAAGTAAACAAAGCAAAGCAAATCACAAAACTAAACTAAACAAAACAAAAAAAAAAACTAAAGGAAACAAAACTAAAAACTAAACACTAAACTAAATTAAACTAAAAACAACATAAAAAATAAAAACAAAACAAAAGACTAATCTTAACAAAACTAAAAATAAAATAAAAACAAAACTAAACTAAAAACTAAACAAAACACCAATCTAAACAAAACTAAAAACAAAATAAAAACAAAACAAAGACTAATCTAAACAAAACTAAAACAAAATAAAAACTAAACTAAACTAAAAACAAAACAAAAGACCAATCTAAACAAAAA
>LR812531.1:60800920-60823420 GCA_903798195.1 Danio kyathit
GGTTGCTAGGGTGTTCTGAGTGGTTGCTAGGTGGTTGCTAAGGTGTTGCTAGGTGGTTGCTAGGGTCTCCTAAGTGGTTGCTAGGTGGTTGCTAAGGAGTCCTAAGTGGTTGCTAGGTGGTTGCTAAGGTGTTGCTAGGGTGATCTGAGTGGTTGCTAAGGCGTTGCTAGGGTGTTGCTAGCCGGTTGCTAGGGTGTCCTAAGTGGTTGCTAGGGTGTTGCTAGGTGGTTGCTAATGTATTCTGAGTGGTTGCTAAGGCGTTGCTAGGGTGTTGCTAGGGTGTCCTGAGTGGTCGCTAGGCACTTACTGAGGCATTGCTAGGCGGTTGCTAGGTGGTTGCTAGGCGGTTGCTAGGGTAATTGGGTGGTTGCTAGGCAGTTGCTAGGGTACCCTGGGTTGTTACTAGGCAAGCCTCACATACATGCTTGGTCATTTGTTTATACTTAGTAAGCATTTCTAGCAAGTTACAGCACTTGGCTAGTCAATATTAGCATGTAGCTAGTCACTGCTAGCATGTGTAGCATACAGGAAGTTCCGTTTGCTAGCATGAGCCAAACGAGCCAATCCCCATGTCTCTACGATGTTCTGATGCTGAGATATAGCTGTTGATAAATGGTTGCTAGGGTACTCTGTTTTGTTGCTATGGGCGTGGTTACAGAGTGAAGTTGGGTGTGGTTGGTTGCCTAAGTCAAATGAGCCAACCCCCAAGTCAATAGGACACTGCTATGCAAAGATATGCATGTAGGCTCATTATAATTGCAGTCTATGGGATCAGTTTGGGGGCGTGGCCTGAGAGCTTCATTATCATATTGATATGCTCATTGGTTGTCTGAGTCAACTGAGCCAACCCCCAAGTCAATAGGACACTGCTATGCAAAGATATGCATGTAGGCCAGTTATAATGGCAGTCTATGGGATCAGTTTGGGGGCGTGGCTTGTGAGCTTCATTATCATATTGAGATGCTCATTGGTTGTCTGAGTCAAATGAGCCAACCCCCAAGTCAATAGGACACTGCTAGTCAAAGATATGCATGTAGGCCAGTTATAATGGCAGTCTATGGGATCAGTTTGGGGGCGTGGCCTGACAGCTACATTATCATAATGAGATGCTCATTGGTTGTCTGAGTCCAATGAGCCAACCCCCAAGTCAATAGGACACTGCTATGTAAAGATATGCATGTAGGCCAGTTATAATGGCAGTCTATGGGATCAGTTTGGGGGCGTGGCTTGTGAGCTTCATTATCATATTGAGATGCTCATTGGTTGTCTGAGTCAAATGAGCCAACCCCCAAGTCAATAGGACACTGTTATGCAAAGATATGCATCAAAGCCTATTATAATGGCAGTCTATGGGACCTGTTTGGGGGCGTGGCTTGTGAGCTTCATTATCATATGGAGATGGTGATTGGTTGCCTGAGTCAAATGAGCCCACCCCCATGTCTCTATGACACTCCTATGTAATGTTATTGATGTGTGACATTTATAATGGAAGTCAATGGGATCAGCAATGGGACGTCCCACCCTATGTTAAGTCAATGAGGCAGTTATTAGGGGTCTTTAAATGGTTTGGGGGGCGTGGCTTGTGAGATTCATTATCATATTGAGACGCTGATTGGTTGCCTGAGTCAAATAAGCCCACCTCTAAGTTCGTGTACCAATGCTATGTGTGGTTGAATGGGAGTCTAGGAAATGAATGGGAGTCAATGGGCAATGTTAAGTAAATGGGACCACTTTGGGACCCCCTAGCACCCCACGGGTACAAGTTATACCCCCTTTCGGGGTATGTTCTGACTCAGGCTGCAACCCTTTCGAGACGTGGTAAATTTCATGTCTCTACGAAATTCTCTGTTGGTTTCGCAATGCGGGGGTGTTTATGAGGGGTGAGCGGTGGTCTAGAAAATGAATGGGAGTCAATGGCCCAATGTTAAGTCAATACGAAACTTTGGGACGTCCTAGAGCCCCAGGGGTGCAACATTTACCCCTTTGTGGGGTATGGTCTTACTCAGGCTGGTAATGTCTCCAGCTGTTGTGAATCCCAAATTTCTACGAAATTCACACTTTGCGCTATGCTGCGTCAAAGTTGGGCTCAATGTTAAGTCAATAGGATTTTGGGGGGGGTTTTTTGGCCCCTGCGGGGCCAAAAAACCCCCCACCCCTTATAAAAGTCATAGCACACCATTCCCGATAAATCCGGACGGTTTGACCCCACTTTCAAGGGTCTGGGACGAAAGCTGCGGGGCGAGTTACGCGCCGAAAAAAAAGTGGAAGAAGAATAAAAACATATAATAATAATAATAATAATAATAATAATAAGTATGGAGAATAACAATAGTGGAATTTGCCTTAAGGCAAACCCCACTAACTAGAATTGTACATTTCCTAAAGAAAATGTGAGTGGGGTTTGCGTGGCAAATCGATGGGGTAAAATGAATCACTGAACTGGCCAATAGCAGTTATTGGGGAGAAATGGCAAAATTCATGTGTTTATGTAGTTGCTAGGGTATTCTAAATGGTTGCTATGCTGTGGCAACGCCATTTTAAATAGCGAAAACAAAAGCGATTTTATCAGCCTGCATCAAAATAACCCAAACCCTGTCTTTTCATGATATTCCTGTGTTGAAATAGGGCTTGTTTATATTGTCATATGGTTGTTACGGTGCTATAAGTGGTTGCTAGGGAGTGTCTACAAATTTGTTTTGTCACTACTTAACACCGACTTGATAGCCCGAGTAAAACGAGCCCACCCCCAAGCTTCTACGACTCTCTAATCAAGATATCGATGTCAGCCATTTTGTGCCTATGTTAAGTCTATGGGGATTTTTGAATGTCAGCCATTTTGTGCCAATGTCAGCCATTTTGTGCCAATGTCAGCCATTTTGTGCCAATGTTAAGTTTATGGTGTTGCTAGGTGGTTGCTATGGTGTTCTGAGTGGTTGCTAGGTGGTTGCTAAGGTGTTGCTAGGTGGTTGCTAGGGTGTTTTGAATGGTTGCTAGGTGGTTGCTAAGGCGTTGTTAGGCGGTTGCTAGGGTGTCCTGAGTGGTTGCTAGGTGGTTACTAAGGTGTTGCTATGCGGTTGCTAGGGTGTTCTGAGTGGTTGCTAGGTGGTTGCTAAGGTGTTGCTAGGTTGTTGCTAGGGTGTCCTAAGTGGTTGCTAAGGTGTTGCTAGGCGGTTGCTAGGGTCTCCTAAGTGGTTGCTAGGTGGATGCTAAGGTGTTGCTAGGTGGTTGCTAGGGTGTCCTAAGTGGTTGCTAAGGTGTTGCTAGGCGGTTGCTAGGGTGTTCTAAGTGGTTGCTAGGTGGTTGCTAAGGTGTTGCTAGGTGGTTGCTAGGGTGTCCTAAGTGGTTGCTAAGGCGTTGCTAGGTGGTTGCTAAGGTGTCCTGAGTGGTTGCTAGGCGGTTGCTAAGGTGTTGCTAGGCGGTTGCTAGGGTGTCCTAAGTGGTTGCTAGGTGGTTGCTAAGGTGTTGCTAGGGTGTCCTAAGTGGTTGCTAGGTGGTTGCTAAGGTGTTGCTAGGTGGTTGCTAGGGTGTCCTAAGTGGTTGCTAGGTGGTTGCTAAGGTGTTGCTAGGGTGTCCTAAGTGGTTGCTAGGTGGTTGCTAAGGTGTTGCTAGGTGGTTGCTAGGGTAATCTGAGTGGTTGCTAAGGCGTTGCTAGGGTGTTGCTAGGGTGTCCTGAGTGGTCGCTAGGCACTTACTGAGGCATTACTAGGCGGTTGCTAGGTGGTTGCTAGGCGGTTGCTAGGGTAATTTGGGTGGTTGCTAGGCAGTTGCTAGGGTACCCTAGGTTGTTACTAGGCAAGCCTCACATACATGCTTGGTCATTTGTTTGTACCTAGTAAGCATTTCTAGCAAGTTACAGCACTTGGCTAGTCAATATTAGCATGTAGCTAGTCACTGCTAGCATGTGTAGCATATAGGAAGTTCCGTTTGCTAGCATGAGCCAAACGAGCCAATCCCCATGTCTCTACGATGTTCTGATGCTGAGATACAGCTGTTGATAAATGGTTGCTAGGGTACTCTGTTTTGTTGCCATGGGCGTGGTTACAGAGTGAAGTTGGGTGTGGTTGGTTGCCTAAGTCAAATGAGCCAACCCCCAAGTCAATAGGACACGGCTATGCAAAGATATGCATGTAGGCCAGTTATAATGGCAGTCTATGGGATCAGTTTGGGGGCGTGGCCTAACAGCTACATTATCATAATGAGATGCTCATTGGTTGTCTGAGTCAAATGAGCCAACCCCCAAGTCAATAGGACACTGCTATGCAAAGATATGCATCAAAGCCTATTATAATGGCAGTCTATGGGATCAGTTTGGGGGCGTGGCCTGTGAGCTTCATTATCATATTGAGATGCTCATTGGTTGTCTGAGTCAAATGAGCCAACCCCCAAGTCAATAGGACACTGCTTTGCAAAGATATGCATGTAGGCCAGTTATAATGGCAGTCTATGGGATCAGTTTGGGGGCGTGGCCTGTGAGCTTCATTATCATATTGAGATGCTCATTGGTTGTCTGAGTCAAATGAGCCAACCCCCAAGTCAGTAGGACACTGCTATGCAAAGATATGCATCTAGCCCTTTTTTAATAGAAGTCTATGGGATCAGTTTGTGGGCGTGGCTTGTGAGCTTCATTATCATATTGAGATGCTGATTGGTTGCCTGAGTCAAATGAGCCCACCCCCATGTCTCTATGACACTCCTATGTAATGTTATTGATGTGTGACATTTATAATGGAAGTCAATGGGATCAGCAATGGGACGTCCCACCCCATGTTAAGTCAATGAGGCAGTTATTAGGGGTCTTTAAATGGTTTGGGGGGCGTGGCTTGCGAGCTTCATTATCATATTGAGATGCTGATTGGTTGCCTGAGTCAAATGAGCCAACCCCCAAGTCAATAGAACACTGCTATGTAAAGATATGCATGTAGGCCAGTTATAATGGCAGTCTATGGGATCAGTTTGGGGGCGTGGCTTGTGAGCGTCATTATCATATTGAGTTGCTGGTTGGTTGCCTGAGTCAAATAAGCCCACCCCCAAGTCTATATGACACTGCTATGTAATGTGATTGACATGTGACATTTATAATGGGAGTCAATGTAATGAATGGGAGTCAATGGCAATGTTAAGTCAATGGGGACCACTTTGGGACGTCCTAGCACCCCAGGGGTACAACTTATAGCCCCTTTCGGGGTATGTTCCCACTTAGGCTGCAACCCCCTACAGATGTTGTGAATCCCATATGTCTATGAAATTCACACTCGGCGCAGTGATTCGTCAAAATTCGGCTCCATGTTAAGTCAATGGGAGATTTGGGACCCCCTAGCCCCCCAGGGGTACAACATTTACCCCCTTTTGGGGTATGTTCTGACTCAGGCTGCAACCCTTTCGAGATGTGGTAAATTCCATGGCTCTACGAAATTCACAGTTGGCTCCGCAATGCGGGGTATTTGTAGGGGGGAGCGGGGAGCTAGAAAATGAATGGGAGTCAATGGGGCAATGTAAAGTCAATGGGACCACTTTGGGACGTCCTAGCACCCCAGGGGTACAACTTATACCCCTTTGCGGGGTATGTTCTCACATAGGCTGCAACCCCCTACAGATGTTGTGAACTCCCATATTTCTACGAAATTCACAGTCAGTGCTGTGATTCGTCAAAGTTCGGCTCAATGTTAAGTCAATGGATTTTTGGGGTCGTTTTTTGACCCCTGCGGGGCCAAAAAACTCCCCACCCCTTCTAAAAGTCATAGCACACCATTCCCGATAAGACCGGACAATTTGACCCCACTTTCAGGGTCTGGGACGAAAACTGCGGACTAGTTACGCGCCGAAAAAACGTACGGAAGAAGAATAATAATTATAATTATAAATAATAAGTATGGTGAATAACAATAGTGGATTTGCCTAAGGCAAACCCCACTAACTAGAATTGTACATTTCCTAAAGAAAATGTGAATGGGGTTTGCGTGGCAAATCGATGGGGTAAAATGAATCACTGAACTGGGCAAAAGCAATGGAGTGCTAAGAAATGGCTAAATTAATGTGTTTATGCAGTTGCTAGGGTATTCTAAATGGTTGCTAGGCTGTGGCAACGTCGTTTTAATGAGTAAAAACAAAAAACATTTTATCAGCCTGCATCAATAGAGGCCAAACCCTGTCTTTCTATGATATTCCTGTGCTGAAATTTTTCTTGTTTATGTTGTTATGTGGTTGTTAGGGGCCTAAAAGTGGTTGCTAGGGAGTGTCTACAAATTTGTTATATCACTACTTAATACCGACTTGACAGGCCGAGTGAAATGAGCCCACCCCCAAGCCTCTTCGACTCTCTAATGTAGATATCGATGTCAGCCATTTTGTGGCAATGTTAAGCCTATGGGGATTTTTGGATGTCAGCCATTTTGTGCCAATGTCAGCCATTTTGTGCCAATGTTAAATTTATGGTGTTGCTAGGTGGTTGCTATGGTGTTCTGAGTGGTTGCTAGGTGGATGCTAAGGTGTTGCTAGGCGGTTGCTAGGGTGTCCTAAGTGGTTGCTAGGTGGTTGCTAAGGTGTTGTTAGGCGGTTGCTAGGGTGTCCTGAGTGGTTGCTAGGTGGTTGCTAAGGTGTTGCTAGGCGGTTGCTAGAGTGTTCTAAGTGGTTGCTAGGTGGTTGCTAAGGTGTTGCTAGGGTGTCCTAAGTGGTTGCTAGGTGGTTGCTAAGGTGTTGCTAGGTGGTTGCTAGGGTGTTCTGAGTCATTGCTAGGTGGTTGCTAAGGTGTTGCTAGGCGGTTGCTAGGGTGTTCTGAGTGGTTGCTAGGTGGTTGCTAAGGTGTTGCTAGGCGGTTGCTATGGTGTCCTATGTGGTTGTTTGGTGGTTGCTAAGGTGTTGCTAGGCGGTTGCTAGGGTGTCCTAAGTGGTTGCTAGGTGGTTGCTAGGGTGTCCTAAGTGGTTGCTAAGGTGTTGCTAGGTGGTTGCTAGGGTGTTCTGAGTGGTTGCTAGGTGGTTGCTAAGGTGTTGCTAGGCGGTTGCTAGGGTGTCCTAAGTAGTTGCTAGGTGGTTGCTAAGGCGTTGCTAGGTGGTTGCTAAGGTGTCCTGAGTGGTTGCTAGGCGGTTGCTAAGGTGTTGCTAGGCGGTTGCTAGGGTGTCCTAAGTGGTTGCTAGGTGGTTACTAAGGTGTTGCTAGGGTGTCCTAAGTGGTTGCTAGGTGGTTGCTAAGGTGTTGCTAGGTGGTTGCTAGGGTATTCTGAGTGGTTGCTAAGGCGTTGCTAGGCTGTTGCTAGGGTGTCCTGAGTGGTCGCTATGCACTTACTGAGGCATTACTAGGCCGTTGCTAGGCGGTTGCTAGGGTAATTTGGGTGGTTGCTAGGCAGTTGCTAGGGTACCCTAGGTTGTTACTAGGCAAGCCTCACATACATGCTTGGTCATTTGTTTATACCTAGTAAGCATTTCTAGCAAGTTACAGCACTTGGCTAGTCAATATTAGCATGTAGCTAGTCACTGCTAGCACATGTAGCATATAGGAAGTTCAGTTTGCTAGCATGTGCCAAACGAGCCAATCCCCATGTCTCTACGATGTTCTGATGCTGAGATATAGCTGTTGATAAATGGTTGCTAGGGTACTCTGTTTTGTTGCCATGGGCGTGGTTACAAAGTGAAGTTGGGTGTGGTTGGTTGCCTAAGTCAAATGAGCCAACCCCCAAGTCAATAGGACACTGCTATGTAAAGATATGCATCAAAGCCTATTATAATGGAAGTCTATGGGATCAGTTTGGGGGCGTGGCTTGTGAGATTCATTATCATATTGAGATGCTCATTGGTTGTCTGAGTCAAATGAGCCAACCCCCAAGTCAATAGGACACTGCTATGTAAAGATATGCATGTAGGCCAGTTATAATGGCAGTCTATGGGATCAGTTTGGGGGCGTGGCTTGTGAGCGTCATTATCATATTGAGATGCTCATTGGTTGCCCGAGTCAAATGAGCCAACCCCCAAGTCAATAGGACACTGCTATGCAAAGATATGCATGAAGGCCAGTTATAATGGCAGTCTATGGGATCAGTTTGGGGGCGTGGCTTGTGAGCTTCATTATCATATTGAGATGCTGGTTGGTTGCCTGAGTCAAATAAGCCCACCCCCAAGTCTGTATGACACTGCTATGTAATGTGATTGACATGTGACATTTATAATGGGAGTCAATGTAATGAATGGGAGTCAATGGCAATGTTAAGTCAATGGGACCACTTTGGGACGTCCTAGCACCCCAGGGGTACAACTTATACCCCCTTTCGGGGTATGTTCCCACTTAGGCTGCAACCCCCTACAGATGTTGTGAATCCCATATTTCTATGAAATTCACACTCTGCGCAGTGATTCGTCAAAATTCAGCTCAATGTTAAGTCAATGGGACATTTGGACGATTTGGGACCCCCTAGCCCCCCAGTGGTACAACATTTACACCCTTTCGGGGTATGTACTTGTCCGGGCTGTAACCCTTTCGAGATGTGGTGAATCCCATATTTCTACGAAATTCACAAATGTCAATGTAACGCGTTGTCTTTTGTACTTAGTGCTACCCCGGCGGTGGTCTAGGAAATGAATGGGAGTCAATGGGGCCAATGTAAGTCAATGGGACCACTTTGGGACGTCCTAGCACCCCAGGGGTACAACTTATACCCCCGTGCGGGGTTTGTTCTCACTCAGGCTGCAACCCCCTACAGATGTTGTGAATCCCGTATTTCTATGAAATTCACACTCGGCGCTATGATGTGTCAAAGTTTGTCCCCATGTTAAGTCAATGGGATTTTTGGGGGGGTTTTTTGGCCCCTGCGGGGCCAAAAAACCCCCCACCCCTTATAAAAGTCATAGCACACCATTCCCGATAAGACCGGACGATTTGACCCCACTTTCAAGGGTCTGGGACGAAATCTGCGGGACGAGTTACGCGCCGAAGTTTTGTCCGGAAGTAAGAATAATAATTATTATAAATTATAAATAATAAACCCTCCCATTGAGAATAGTAAGAATGGACTTTGCCTATGGCAAACCCCATTAATAAGTATGGAGAATAACAATAGTGAACTTTGCCTAAAGGCAAACCCCACTAATAAGTATGGAGAATAACAATAGTGAACTTTGCCTAAAGGCAAACCCCACTAATAATAAGTATGGAGAATAACAATAGTGGAATTTGCCTTAAGGCAAACCCCACTAAGAATGGACTTTGCCTATAGCATAGTAAGAATGGACTTTGCCTATGGCAAACCCCATTAATAATTAATTATATATAATTATTATTTATATAAAATATAACATTATTCCTCAAACAAATCCAAAAAAAAAACAATTAATCTACGCTGTATAGCATATTAAAAACATATACCTACACTGTAAAAAACGCAGGGTTCCACACAATTCATTCATGTTGTCCCAACACAAATCGATTAAGTTAACTTAACACTTTTAACAAAATTATGTGGATTGAACATAAAAAAATTAAGTTGTCCCAATGTCCCAATCTCAAGAATTGTGTTGATTCAGCTTATTTTAAATAAGTAGTTTGAACAAGTAAAAAAAATATATATTTTTGAGTGTATATAGAAGTAATAGTAGATAATAGCACATATGCAAGATATGTGTCACAGAGAGGGGGGAATAAATAAATAAAATAGATAACTGAATGCAGCTTAATTGAATTGAATTTATCAAATTAATTATAAATAATAAATGATTTATTATTTAATGTTTGCAGGTCTTTTAGGTATTCAAGTTCATTTTTGTGGGACAAATTAAATAAAAAATAAAATATATTCATTTTCCTTCAGCTTTATTAATCAGGGGTCACCACAGCGGAATGAACCACCAAATATTCCAGCATATAGTTTACACAGCGGATGCCCTTCCAGCCAGAAAACACCCACACCCACCCAGTTTGGACTGTGGGGGAAACAGGAGCACCCCGAGGGAAACCCACGCCAACACGGGGAGAACATGCAAACTCTACACAGAAACACCAACTGACCCAGCCAGGACTCGAACCAGCGACCTTCTTGCTGTGAGGCCACAGTGCTAACCACTGAGCCTCCCAAAAATAATCCATCAAAAGAAAAACACTCAAATAAAAAGGGTTTGTTCTGTCTTCTTTCTATTTACCAGTGTACAGTTCACAGACAGCATTAACAGGTACCAAAATCTCCAGCAGCTGCTGTCAGTGTTTGTGTTAAACCCCACTGCATCTACTGTACTGTGCGGGAAACATGATCAAGATTCATTCTCACACACACACCAGTAGCCAGAGATTCATTCATAAAAGCATCTTTCCTCCAGATGTGCTGCAGCTGAGAGCACGCTTTACCCAGAGTGCACTGCAGCAGACCAATTACATTCCAGCAGCTCTTCAATGCAGCACTGTTCACACACACACACTCACAGATATACTGTATACACACATTCACAGATATATACGCACACATTCGCAGAAATACACACATGCTCTCACACACATTCACAGATACACACACACACGTACAGATGCACACACATTCACAGACACCCATTCATTCACAGACACACAAACTTACATACACACACGCACAGATACACACACATTCACAGACAAGCACACATTCATTCACAGACACACACACAAACATACATAAACATACACACACCCATTCACAGCCACACATAAATATACATACGCTCATATTCACAAACACACACATTCACAGCCACACACATTAATTCAAAGACACACACACACACACACACACACACACACACACACACACACACACACACACACACACACACACACACACACACACACACACACACACACACACACACACAGAGAGAGAGAGAGATATTGTACAGCGTCTGCTTGATCCTCCTCTTGGATCATCTCTTCAGCACCAGGGACAGCGGCTCACATTATACTGAGGAAAACTCTCCTGTCACTGCTTCAGTTCATCATCTGATCATTTCATGTGTACAGCTTATGAAGGTTCAACCAGTTGGTCTGAAGAGCTCTTTTCATAATATTCCTTGTTAGAAGTCACAGTCTGTCAGCAGACACTGTTTACAAACAAGAGTCACTAACAGAGTGAACAAACAAACATACAAACAAACAAACAAACAAAATCATCTGTTTAACTACAGCTGTAGAATATATTGGAAAATCATCCTCATACAACTGAAGTCAAAACTATTCTTGTTTAATTATTTCCCAAATGATGTTGAACAGATACAGGAATTTTTCACAGTATTTTCTCTAATATTTGTTCTCCTGGAGAAAGTCTTATTGGTTTTATTTTGGCTAGAATAAAAGCAGTTTTTAATTGTTTTAAAGCCATTTTGAGGTCAATATTATTAGCCCCCTTCAGCAATATTAGTTTTGAATTGTCTCCAGAACAAACCACTGTTATACAATGACTTGCCTAATTACCCTAACTTTACCCTGATTACCCTAATTAAGCCTTTAAATGTCACTTTAAGCTGAATACTTAATGACACAGTCTACATTGTAAAAGCGCTATACAAATAAAGGTGAATTGAATTGAATTGATTAATGGTGATCTGTGGTGCCAATTTGTTTTAGTCAATTTACTCATGTCACATGTCTTTGGACTGTGGGAGGAAACCGGAGAACCCGGGAGAAACCCTCACGAGCACAGGGAGAACATGTAAGCTCCACACAGAAACATCCGCTGGTCTGGTAAGGACTTGAACCAGTGAGATTCTTGCTGTGAGGCAACAGTGCTAACCACTGGGCCATCCTATCAAGGAAAAAGGAGGTCGAGTAGGGGTGGAAGGGGGGATTCTTCAAGACGAAGATAACTAGGGTAAAAAAAATCTGGTTATTTATGGTGACTTAGGAATCATCTGATTGGTGAATCATGTAGTGGCTAATGCAGGAACGTGATCATACCCGTCAACCCTCCCGTTTTTCTTGGGATTCTCCTGTATTTTACAGTTCTATCCCGCTATTATCCTGTAAAGATAGTTTTTTGTATTTCTCCCGTAATTTCAATCTCTCTATAAAGGGTGGCAACAAACATTAAAGAGCCGATCCTCCCCATACGTAACCCATACCGCCGAACCACCAGGGGCCTCCCCTTGCTCTTAAATGTGAATCTGTTCTGTGCTTTCATTTTATTTAGGCATGAAAAAACGGAAATGAATATAAAAATGGAGGGATTCCCTTCCTTTTAATTACAGGTGCCGTTTCCCCTTCTATGCAATCCTTAAAGCAGTCATATAGCGGTGCGTGACTGTCAGCTGATGCACTCCATAGTGATAAATAGACGCTGTTTCCCAAACGGATTCTATACACACAATTCAAAGCGGAGTGAAAGTCTGGGTTTTGGGTGCATGTTTGAATAGACATATACACATAATTAATAAAAATAGCATGTAAAGATGTCGATCTTGGTGGGGTTTTTTTTTTTTAAACACATTTTGTCCTGTTCATTCGCTGCTCTTTAATCAGAATGTGTCAGTTATACAGTGAAGAAAAGGTGAATGAGATTTGATAACTTGATTCTATTTGTATATAATGGCTATTAATTTTAATAAGCTGAACTGTTTGCTAATTTATTTCCTGCTAATGTATACTATTGTTTATTCTTTTGTGAATGATAATAATAAAACATAACTCTGACCGTTTAACTGTTTATTTGCAATGAAACAGCTCTATGGGGGGTGTCATGTTGACAGGTATGGTCGTGGTCAATCATAAGAACGTGGAATTAATTAATTAATTAATTAACTAATTAATTGATAAATTGGCAGAATGTAAAGCTCTGAGGAACTCCTGTGCAGCAGTGCTTCCCAAAGTGTGGGTCGGGACCCTCTGGGGGGGTGGCGGTGGTCTTGGACAATGGCAGGGGGTCGTTGGGTGATTTCCAAAAGTCAAATAAATTATATTAAACTATTAGAATTACCATATTTTAACCATAACCCACAGAAAATTTGTAGTTTTAATAGTAAAAAACAAAAACATGCAAATGAAAAGCCATCAGCCTTTATTATTGTTATAGGATCAGTGTGTTTACGTTAGATTAACCACACAGCAATAGCGTCAGCTGCAGCAGATTGATTTTATAGCACCAGGTTAAACTTTCTGACACCTTTATGGCGATCAAATACATTAAAAATAAATACAGGCCACAACTGAACATGGAGGACGATCTCTGGTGGTCTTCAAAATTAAACCAAGAATAGACTTGTGCTGAAAACATTGTGTCCACTGGTCTTATTAACTGAGGCGAATATTAAATTAAACAAATTAATAAATGACTATAAAAATGATCTGGTTGTTAGACTGTTGCACTTTTTGTGTTGTCAATATGCTGGTGTTTATATAGGCCTATTGTTCTTTGCTCAACGTTTGTATATTTATAACCGCCTCAGAGAAATTTGGGGGTCACAAGTCACTAGCATTGTTATTTTAGGGGTCACGGGCTGAAAACTTTGGGAACCCCTGCTGTACAGTAAAGATTTAAACTCAAATTATTCTTGCTTATCATTAGAGGACTAAAAAAAGGTCAGAGCATGAGGGATGGAGCTCATAAAGAACCCCAGGATGGATGAAGCTCTGGGTTTATTTAAAGAAGTCTTTTCTGCCATCCATTTCCCACAGATACCAGCGCTTTCATGTGTGCTTTTATGAATGGTTTTCTCTGCTCGGGGCGGGGGAAAGTGATGAAAGCAGATGAGCTTCAGCGTAGGAGCAGCATTCAGCAGACACATTCCCATCTCAGGAGAGCGTTTGCAGGAAAAAAACACACACACTTCACCAGAGTCTGCCATCAAATTCAGCCTCAAGATGCTTCATTGGCGTGACATTTGTGTTACAGTATTGCCAAAGCATTTTAAGAACAGTTCAAGAAAATAATTCGCCTTCCTGCAAAATAGATGTTTTTCAAATATTTCTTCAGTGGTGTTTAACTGAGATTTACTCAATACATTTTTAAAGAGAATAGTTTTAATAACCAATTTCTAATAACTCATTCATTTTATCTTTGCCATGATGACAGCACATAATATTTGACTAGTTACCTTGCAAGATACTAGCATTCAGCTTAATGTGGGCATGAAATCAGAAAAAAGAGCGGTGCATGATTTCATCCTTTGGGAACTGATTTGATCATTTGAAGAAAGAAGATTGATGATTGGATGAAAGCAGAGCAGACAAGACACACCCTTATAGCCCTGCCCTAAAGGATTGATAGCCCCTCCCTAAATGATTGATAGCCCCGCCCTAAGGGACTAAAAGCTCCAACCTAAAGTACTGATAGCTCCACCATAAATGACTGATAGTCCCACCCTAAAGAGCGGATAGCCCCTCCATAAATGACTGATAGCTCCAACCTAAAGTACCTATTTCTCTGACCTGACTGATAGCCTTGCCCTAAAGGACTAATAGGACCACCCTAAAGCACTGATAGCCTTGCGCTTAGGTGCTTTTGACTCCATGCAGCGCTGCGCAGACCGATCAAAATCTGTCTAAAAGTGAAAAAATTTTGTCCGACTTGATGCTGCGCTGCTGACACCACGCGACTGTCACATGTGGCATCAAAGTACCACGACAGCGCTCCAAGATCAGCCGGCAGACTCAGCCAATGCAGCATCTGAAGTAGAGATCTGTGCGGGACTGAGTTTTTAGTCCCACCTGCTCCCGCAAAGGTTTTATTCCGCACCCGACAGCTCCCGCTGTATTTTCAGCCTCTGTTCACCCGCTGCCAGACCTGCCCTGTTTTCTATCCGACCCGATCGTTCCCGCTAAATTTAGATCTGGTTTCCAAAATCTCATGTTTAAATTGGGCACTACCAAAACAGAGAGATAACAGATAAAACTGTAGGTTGTGCAAGGATTGTAAGCTAAATCTCAGGAATGCAGACCACAAATCTAATGTGTGACTGCCGGAGCTGTGATGATGACATGATACTGTATTACACAATTGGCTGGATTCACCGCATGACAGCAACCACGTGTATTGATAGCCCAGCCCTAAAGTACTGATAGCCCAGCCCTAAATGACTAATAGTCCCTCCCTAAAGTACTGATAGAACCTCTCTATGGGGTTCAGATCTTACCTTGAAAGGAGAGGTTACTATGTCAGTATAGGTGACCATAGGTCAAGGTGGACACCCATGACATGTGGAGTCCCACAAGGCTCAATTCTGGCACCTCTCCTGTTCAACTTTTATATGCTCCCTCTGAGCCAAATAATGAGAAAGAACCAAATCTCCTACCACAGCTATGCTGATGACACTCAGATCTACTTAGCCTTACTGCCTAATGACTACAGCCCTATTGACACCCTCTGCCAATGCATTGATGAAATGAACAGTTGGATGTGCCAAAACCTTCTTCAGTTAAACAAAGAGAAAACTGAAGTCATTGCGTTTGGGAACAGAGATGAGGTTCTCAAGGTGAATGCGTACCTTGGCTCTAAAGGTCAAACAACAAAAAATAAGGTCAAGAATCTTGGTGTGAGTCTGGAGTCAGATCTGAGTTTCAATAGTCATGTCAAAGCAGTTAGTAAATCAGCATACTATCAGCTTAAAAATATTGCAAGAATCAGATGCTTTGTTTCCAGTGAAGACTTAGAGAAACTTGTTGAACTTATAAAAAATAAATAAAATAAATAAAAAAACAAAAAACAAAACCCCCAGAAAAACAAAAACACAAAACACAAAACAAAACAAAAAACAAACAAAAACCTAAAACAAAACAAAACAAACAAAACAAAACCCCCCACCCCAAAAATAAAAAAACAAAGCAAGACAAAACAAAACAAGACAAAAAACCCAAAACTAAAAACTAACAAACAAATAAACAAAACAAAACAAAAAAACAAAACAAGACAAAACAAAACAAGACAAAACAAAACAAGACAAAAAACCCAAAACTAAAAACTAACAAACAAACAAACAAAACCAAAAACAAAACAAAACAAAAAAAACAAGACAAAACAAAACAAAACAAACAAAACACAAAACAAACAAAACAAACAACAAAACAAAACAAAACAAACAACAAAACAAAACAAAGCAAAAACAAACAAAACCCCCCCCAAGAAAAAAAAAAAAAACCCAAAAAAACAAAACAAAAAACCCAAAACAAAACAAAAAACAACAAAACAAAAAACAACAAAACAAAAAACTTTATAACGCAAAAACTACATTGCACACGCATATTAATACAGCGGTTTTGTGACAGTTAAATCAGCTGACTGTTGAAATTAAAATTTTTAACCCAACTGGTTGAGTTACTAAATAAATAACCCAATAAAGGTTAAAAAATAACCCAACAAAGCACCAAATATGTTTAACTCCACCATTTTTTAGTGTATATATACACACACACACACTTTTAAAAATGTACTTTATATACTTTCTTATATATATATATATATATATATATATATATATATATATATATATATATATATATATATATATATATATATATATATATATATATATATATATACACTTGTAGTCAGAATTATTCGCCCCCCTTTGAATATTTTTTTCTTTTTTAAATATTTCCCAAATGATGTTTAACAGAGCAAGGAAATTTTCACAGTATGTCTGATAATATTTTTCTTATTTGTTTTATTTTGGCTAGAATAAAAGCAGTTTTAAATTTTTTAAAAGCCATTTTAAGTCAATATTATTAGCCCCTTTAAGCTATATTTGTTTTCTGATAGTCTACAGAACAAACCATCATTATACAATAACTTGCCTAATTCCCCTAACCTGCCTAGTTAACCTAATTAACCTAGTTAAGCCTTTAAATGTCACTTTAAGCTGTATAGAAGTGTCTTGAAGAATATCTAGTCTAATATTATTTACTGTCATCATGACAAAGAGAAAATAAATCAGTTATTAGAGATGAGTTATTAAACTATTATAATTAGAAATGTGTTGAAGAAATCTGCTCTCCGTTAAACAGAAATTGGGGAAAAAATAAACAGAGGGGCGAATAATTCTGACTTCAACTGTATATATAGAAGAAAACAAACAAATTTATATTTATTTATACTAAATAATTAAAATATATGTTTTTGTGAAACAAAGGTCCCCAAGGTACAGAATAGGAATATGTTAGAAACATTTGACAAATTCCCAAAACAGCTTCAAAATGTATATATGTTTTACAAATTTAGTTCAAAGATTAATGATCAAAACTGTGAAAATGTAAGACTGATTTGGCAAAAAGATATCAGTAGTGATACAGATAAAGATACCTGGGATAGAATTCTTTCTCACGGTGGAAAATATATAAAAGAAGCAAGAGGTAAATGGTAACACTTTACAATAAGGTTCATTAGTTAATGTTAGTTAATGCATTTACTAACATGAACAAACAATGAACAGTCATTTACTACAGCATTTGTTCATGTTAGTTAACGTTAGTTAATGAAAATACAGTTATTCATTGTTAGTTCATGTTATCTCACGGTGCATTAACTAATGTTAACAAGCATGAACTTGGATGTTAATAATGGATTAGTGAATGTTGAATTATGATTAATAAATGCTGTACAAGTGTTATTCATGATTAGTTCATGTTAGTAAATGCATTAACTAATGAACCTTATTGTAAAGTGTTACCAGGTAAATTTATACAGTATAAGATGCTTCATAGGTATTATTACACTCCAGTGTGACTTTTTAGAATGGGATGCTTAAATGATAATAAATGCTGGAAATGTAAACAGGAGATTGGTACATACTTTCATGCATTATGGCAATGTGCAAAGATTCAACCCTTTTGGGAATCTGTGTCAAGACAATTAGGTAGACGTCTGGGATTTAATATACCTCTCTCACCCAGGATATGCCTGTTAGGTGACAAAACTGAGGTTCCACATATTATAAATGATGAGTTAACCCTTACAACTATGGGCATTACTACAGCAGCATGTATAATACTGAGGTTTTGGAAAGATATTCAATGCCCTACACTTAAATTATGGATGGAATCCATGATTGAGAATGCATCATATGAGAAAACGTTGGCCAAAATGAATGGCAATTACAAGGAAATAGATATATGGGAGATTTTAATTTCCTCACTTGGAATATATCCTGTTATGCTCTGTACTATTATCTTTAGTATTGTTTACTTTTGTTACTGGTTGTCGAATTATTTATTTATTTTCTAAATTGATGAACAAATGTATAAATTGTGAAGAACGTGTATACATTTTATATATTTGTATGGTAGTGTATGTTATATCGGGCGATGCAGTGGCGCAGAAGGTAGTGCTGTCGCCTCACAGCAAGAACGTCGCTGGGTCGCAGGTTCGAACCTCGGCTGGGCTGGGTCAGTTGGCGTTTCTGTGTGGAGTTTGCATGTTCTCCCTGCATTCGCGTGGGTTTCCTCCGGGTGCTCCGGTTTCCCCCACAGTCCAAAGACATGCGGTATTTGTCCGTAGTGTATGTGTGTGAATGAGTGTGTGGATGTTCCCAGAGATGGGTTGCGGCTGGAAGGACATCCGCTGCGTAAAATCGTGCTGGATAAGTTGGCGGTTCATTCCGCTGTGGCGACCCCGGATTAATAAAGGGACTAAGCCGACAAGAAAATGAATGAATGAATGTATGTTATATCAAGAAAAAAATAATAAAAATTTCATTTCCAAAATATGTATACATATATGTTTTTGGGTAGTGGGGTGTGGCCATTATGTCTAGCAACACCCTTTAATGGGCAATATGATGATATAATTGATGACTTTGCAAAAAAGTCAAGAAAGGTCCAGATGTAGTGAAGTATTAGTCAAATGTATTTGTTTGTATGCTGTCTGAATAGTTTGTTTGAGACTATTACATTTGTTCCAATGGGAGTAATAAAAAGTCAACCACATACTTTCTATATGGTTCTAGTGTATTTTTTATTTTTAGAGGCGGGGGGTGGGGGGATGGGAGGTAGTTGGATATGGTGTGGTTCGCCCAGGGTGTCATTTAAACTAGAACCGCCACTGCTGCTGAGCGAATCACTGGTACAACCCTCCCTACTCTCCAAGGACTGTGCTTATCCAGAACAAGCAGAAGGGCTGCCAAAATCACTCTGGACCGCTCACACCACACCCAGCGAGGCTACAGAGCACTGCGCACCAGAACAGCCCGACACAGAAACAGTTTCCTCCCTCAGGCAATCCATCTCATGAACACTTGATGATAATAATTGTGGAACCAACATCACTACCTGCTATACACTGTTATACACACATACACTTATTTAACAACACACTTTACATGCCAATTTGCACATAACAGCTGCACATATAACGCTGTATATAGTAATATACCTGTACATACACTTGTCAATCTGTATATTTGCATTCACTGCTTACTTCTATTTTTAAAATATATTTATTATCTGTTTTGTCACCAAAACAAATTCCAACAAATTCCAGTTTCACATATTGCAATAATCCTACCTGATGTGAAGCAAGTAAAAAAAAGCCAAATGTGAATCAGATGAAGGGAAAGGGCCTGTTTAATGTGCCTCTAGATGTCTCTCTAGATTCTCCTCCGGCTGATGTGAACACATGGAGAGGAAAACACACATCTCTGGCGTCCCCTCATTTATCACTTCCGCAGAGAAACCAAGCTCTTTCTGGCGCATTACAGCAGCTGTTTGAACTCCTGAAGACCGGCACTTGATAAAGTGTCATCAAAAGAGTTTGATGAGTGCGTTTGAAGAGGAAAGTTAATGCCAGAGTCAAACCATGCTCTCTACACTGCACTTGCCTGCTGCCATTGACTTACATTAAAATGGAAAAATTATCATCTGCCACAGAAGCACTTTAGATTCAATATATGTATGGGGATATTTTTATGACATTTCATTGAGCATTTAAAGAGAGAGAGAGGAATTTTGGGGGACCGTTTCCTAAATAGCTTGCAGAATCTGCATGCATCAGGAATATAGTATTACACAAAATGGTTGTAAGTTGTAAAATGAAAAGTTTAGAAGCGGTTATTGCAAAATGAATGATAATTAATATATTGATAGGTGCAACAAAATGCATGCATTAATAAACAAGTGCATGAATAAATGCATGAAAGGGGCAAAACTGTACATACAGTACAGACCAAAAGTTTGGACACACCTTCTCATTCAAAGAGTTTTCTTTATTTTCATGACTATGAAAATTGTAGATTCACACTGAAGGCATCAAAACTATGAATGAACACACGTGGAATTATATACATAACAAAAAAGTGTGAAACAACAGAAAATGTCATATTTTAGGTTCTTCAAAGTAGCCACCTTTTGCTTTAAATACTGCTTTGCACACTCTTGGCATTCTCTTGATGAGCTTCAAGAGGTATTCTGACCTGAAATGGTCTTCCAACTGTCTTGAGAGTTCCTAGAGATGCTTAGCACTTGTTGGCCCGTTTGCCTTCATTCTGCGGTCCAGAACACCCCAAACCATCTCGATTGGGTTCAGGTCCGGAGACTGTGGAGGCCAGGTCATCTGGTGCAGCACCCATATCACTCTCCTTGGTCAAATAGCCCTTACACAGCCTGGAGGTGTGTTGAGGGTCATTGTCCTGTTGAAAAATAAATGATGGTCCAACTAAACGCAAACCGGATGGAATAGCATGCCACTGCAAGATGCTGTGATAGCCATGCTGGTTCAGTATGTTTTCAATTTAGAAAAAAATCTCCAACAGTGTCACCAGTAAAGCACTCCCACACCATCACACCTCCTCCTCCATGCTACACGGTGGGAACTAGGCATGTAAAGTCCATCCGCTCACCTTTTCTGCATCGCACAAAGACACGATGGTTGGAACCAAAGATCTAAAATTTGGACTCATCAGACCAAAGCACATTTCCACTGGTCTAATGTCCATTTCTTGGGTTCTTTAGCCTAAACAAGTCTCTTCTGCTTGTTGCCTGTCCTTAGCAGTGGTTTCCTAGCAGATATTCTACCATGAAGGCCCGATTCACAGTCTCCTCTTAACAGTTGTTCTAGAGATGTGTCTGCTGCTAGAACTCTGTGTGGCATTGACCTGGTCTCTAATCTGAGCTGCTGTTAACCTGCGATTTCTGAGGCTGGTGACTCAGATGAACTTATCCTCCGCAGCAGAGGTGGATCTTGGTCTTCCTTTCCGCATAAGAGCCAGTTTCTTTGTAGCGCTTGATGGTTTTTGTGACTGCACTTGGGGACACTTTCAAAGTTTTCCCAATTTTTCAGACTGACTGACGTTCATTTCTTAAAGTAATGATAGCCACTCATTTTCTTTATTTTTTGCTTTACTTTTCTGCTTTTTACTTGCCATAATACAAATTCTAACAGTCTATTCAATAGGACTATCAGCTGTGTATCCACCTGACTTCTGCACAACACAACTGATGGTCCCAACCCCATTTATAAGGCAAGAAATCCCACTTATTAAACCTGACAGAGCATACCTGTGAAGTGAAGACCATTTCAGGTGACTACCTCTTGAAGCTCATCATGAGAATGCCAAGAGTGTGCAAAGCAGTAATCAAAGCAAAAGGTGGCTACTTTGAAGAACCTAGAATATGACATAATTTCAGTTGTTTCACACTTTTTTTGTTATGTATATAATTCCACATGTGTTCATTTATAGTTTTGATGCCTTCAGTGTGAATCTACAATTTTTATAGTCACGAAAATAAAGAAAACTCTTTGAATGAGAAGGTGTGTCCAAACTTTTGGTCTGTACTGTACATGCATGAAAGACGACATTGTGTAAAAGCCAAACAGGTAAAGTTTCTGTTCATACTTATGTCGTTTAATATTATAATAGACAAATGCCTTGCCTTCCTTGAAATCTTTTCTTGTCAAATTTTAAATAAAACAAACAAAGAATAAAGAATGCAAAAATAAATGTCAAAACAAATGCATAAATAAATGTTAAAATAAATGCACAAAAATGTCACAATAAATGTATAAATAAATGCGTAAATAAATGCATACATAAATGCCAAAATAATTGCAAAAATGAATGCATAAATTAATTTCGAAAATAAATGTATACATAAATGCAAAAATTAATGCTTAAATAAATGTAAAAAAAAAAAACTGCAAAAACTAAATGCATAAATAAATGTCAAATTAATTGCAAACATAAATGCAAAAATAAATGCACGAATGAATGCATAAATAAATGTCAAAATAATTGCAAAAATGAATGCATAAAAATGTCTAAATAAATGCATACATAAGTGCAAAAATAAATGCATGAATACATTTCAAAGTAATTGCAAAAATGAATGCACAAATAAATGCAAAAATAAATGCATAAATAAATGCATACAAATGTCAAAACAATTGCATAAATAAATGTCAAAATAATTGCAAACATAATTGCAAAAATAAATGCATGAACAAAGGCATAAATAATTGTTAAAATAATTGCAAAAATCAATGCACGAATAAATGCACAAAATAGTATAATATACTCAAATGCAACAATAAATGTGGAAATAAATGTCAAAATAATTGCAAAAAATGCAAAAAAGAACGCACA
>LR812531.1:60830920-60835920 GCA_903798195.1 Danio kyathit
TACTATGGAAGTCAATGGTTACTTGTTTCCAACATTCTTCAAAATATCTTCTTGTTCAACAGAAGAAACTCAAAAAAAACAAACATATCAGCATTTATTGTACAGTTTATTTTTATTTCTTCTGCTGAACACAAAATATGCTGAAAAATGCTGGAAACCGGTAACCATTGACTTTCATAGTAGGAAAAACAAATGTCAATGGTTACCAGTTCTCAACATTCTTCAAAATATCTTGTTCTGTTGCTGAACACACACACACAAAAACCATATGCAAAAAAATGTTGGAAGCTGGTAGCCATTGATATTTGATTTTCCTACAATGGAAGTCAATGGTTACTGGTTCTCAACATTCTTCAAAATATCTTCTTTTGTGTTCAACAGAAGAAACTAAACAAAAATAAACATGTCAATATTTATTGCATGGTTTCATTAAAAAAAAATTTCTGCTGAACACAAAAGAAAATAGGACAAGCCATTGATAATTGTTTTTCCTACTATGGAAGTCAATGGTTACTTGTTTCCAACATTCTTCAAAATATCTTGTTCTGTTGCTGAACACACACACACACACACACACACACACACACACAAACACACACACACACACACACACAAAAAAACAAATACGCAAAAAAATGTTGGAAGCTGGTAGCCATTGATATTTGATTTTCCTACAATGGACGTCAATGGTTACTGGTTCTCAACATTCTTCAAAATATCTTTCTTAGTGTTTAATAGAAGAAACAAAAAAATAAATAAACATGTCAATATTTATTGCATGGTTTCATTTTATTTTTTTTTCTGCTGAACACAAAAGAAAATAGGAAAAGCCATTGATATTTGTTTTTCCTACTATGGAAGTCAATGGTTACTGGTTTCCAACATTCTTCAAAATATCTTCATTTGTTGCTGAACACAAAAGAAAATACTTTGAAAATTGCTGGAAACTGGTAGTCTTTGACATTTTTTTTTTCCTACTATGGAAGTCAATGGTTACCGGTTTCCAACATTCTTCAAAATATCTTCTTGTTCAACAGAAGAAACTCAAAAAAAACAAACATGTCAGCATTTATTGTACAGTTTAATTTTATTTCTTCTGCTGAACACAAAATATGCTGAAAAATGTTGGAAACCGGTAACCATTGACTTCCATAGTAGGAAAAACAAATGTCAATGGTTACCAGTTTCCAACATTCTTCAAAATATCTTGTTCTGTTGCTGAACACACACACACACACACACACACACAATAAATAAATAAAAATACGCAAAAAAATGTTGGAAGCTGGTAGCCTTTGACATTTGTTTTTCCTACAATGGAAGTCAATGGTTACCGTTTCTCAACATTCTTCAAAATATCTTCTTTTGTGTTCAACAGAAGAAACTCAAAAATAAAATAAATAATTCTGTCAGCATTTGTTTTATAGTTTAATTTGATTTATTTTTGCTGAACACAAAAAAAAAGAGGAAAAACCCTTGACTTCCATAGTTGGGAAAACAAATGTCAATGGTTTTTCCTTTTTTTGTGTGTGTGTACCAGTTTACAACATTATTCAAAATATCTTCTTTTGTTGCTAAACACAAAAGAAAATGCATTGAAAAATGCAGGAAACTGGTAGTCTTTGACATTTTTTTTCTTACTATGTAAGTCAATGGTTACCAGTTTACAACATTCTTCAAAATATCTTCTTTTGTGTTCAACAGAAAAAACTCAAAAATAAAAATATGTCAGCATGTATTGTACAGTTTAATTTTATTTCTTCTGTTGAACACAAAATATGCTGAAAAATGTTGGAAACCGGTAACCATTGACTTCCATAGTAGGAAAAACAAATGTCAATGGTTACCAGTTTTCAACATTTATCAAAATATCTTGTTCTGTTGCTGAACACACACACACACACACACACACACACACACACACACACACACACACACACACACACACACACACACACACACACACACACACACAAATACGCAAAAAAATGTTGGAAACTGGTAGCCATTGATATTTGATTTTCCTACAATGGAAGTCAATGGTTACTGGTTCTCAACATTCTTCAAAATATCTTTCTTAGTGTTTAATAGAAGAAACAAAAAAATAAATAATATATTATATATATTAATTTTATTTCTTCTGCTGAACACAAACTGCTGAAAAAAGTTGGAAACCGGTAACCATTGACTTTCATAGTAGGAAAAACAAATGTCAATAGTTACCAGTTTCCAACATTCTTCAAAATATCTTGTTTTTTTTGCTAAACACAAATAAAAATACGCAAAAAAAATGTTGGAAGGCTGGTAGCTATTGACAATTGTTTTTCCTACAATGGATGTCAATGGTTACCGGTTCTCAACATTCTTCAAAATATCTTCTTGTGTTCAACAGAAGAAACTCAAAAAACAAACAAACATGTCAATAATTATTGTACAGTTTATTTTTATTTCTTCTGCTGAACACAAAATACGCAGAAAAATGTTGGAAACCGGTAACCATTGACTTCCATAGTAGGACAAACAAATGTCAATGGTTACCAGTTTCCAACATTCTTCAAAATCTTGTTCTGTTGCTGAACACACACACACACACACACACACACACACACACACACACACACACACACACACACACACACACACACACACACACACACACACAAACCATATGCAAAAACATGTTGGAAGCTGGTAGCCATTGATATTTGATTTTCCTACTATGGAAGTCAATGGTTACCGGTTCTTAACATTCTACAAAATATCCTCATTTGTAGCTGAACACAAAAGAAAATGTGTTAAATATGTTGGAAACTGGTAGCTATTGACATTTGTTTGTCCTACTATGGAAGTCAATGGTTACCGGTTTACAGCATTCTTCAAAATATCTTCTTTTGTGTTCAACAGAAAAAACAAAAACAATTTTCAGTATTTATTGTACAGTTTTATTTTATTTATTTTCTGCTGAACACACAAAAAAAATAGGAAAAGCCATTATTTATTTATTTATTTATTTTTTTGGTTATCAGTTTCCAACATTCTTCAAAATATCTTCATTTGTTGCTGAACACAAAAACAAATTGTTGAAAAATGCTGGAAACTGGTAGCCATTGACATTTGTTTGTCCTACTATGGAAGTCAATGGTTACCGGCTTCCAACATTCTTCAAAATATCTTCATTTGTTGCTGAACACAAAATAAATTGTTGAAAAATGCAGGAAACTGGTAGCCTTTGACATTTGTTTGTCCTACTATGGAAGTCAATGGTTACCAGTTTGCAACATTCTTCAAAATATCTTCTTTTGTGTTCAACAGAAGAAACAAAAACAACTTTCAGTATTTATTGTACAGTTTTATTTTATTTATTTTCTGCTGAACACAAAAAAAAAAAAAAATAGGAAAAGCCATTATTTATTTATTTATTTATTTTTTTTGGTTATCAGTTTCCAACATTCTTCAAAATATCTTCATTTGTTGCTGAACACAAAATAAATTTTTGAAAAATGTTGGAAACTGGTAGCCTTTGACATTTGTTTGTCCTACTATAGAAGTCAATGGTTACTGGTTTCTAACATTCTTTAAAATATATTTTGTGTTCAACAGAAGAAACAAACAAATATTAATATTAGTCAGATATTATGGGCTGTCATCACGGCAAAGAGAAAAGAAATCAGTTATTAGAAATTAAATAATAGAGTTATTAAAACTATTATATTCTTTCCTCCGTTAGACAAAAATAAATATAGAAATGAATTTAAATTCAACAGGAGGATGAATAACTTTGACTTCAGCTGTATATTGTATCTAGTCTGAATCTTACAGGACAGATTCAGTGATCATGACTCTGTTCCCTCGTGCTGTTTAGACACATCTCTAGATGTTCATGATCTTGTGTTTTCCTGACAGCGACACAACACCCCTGATTAATGGAGATCAGCAGATTAAAGACTCATGCATAAATGATCTTCTGCTGTTTCAGAAAGGCCAGACGCTGAGATGAACATGTTCTCCATTAACTGCATTATCACCAACAACTCACTGCAGGAGAATTAATGAGCTCAAACACCAAGAGCTGACGGAGAACACACACACACACACACAAGGCTAAAAATAAAATGATGTTCTATATAAATGATGGATAAATGTTTACTGTTCAGAATAGGCGTGTGAACACTGGATACACACACATTCAGCATCTGTGTTTGATTTCAGTGGCATATTAGAGCCACCAGAGTAAACAAGAGTGTGTGTGTGCATTTATATGTGGGTATTTGTGCATGTGTGTGTGTTTGAGTGGGATTACACACGTCTGCACATGCATGTGTGTGCGTGCATCAGTGTGTGTTTGTGTGTATCTGTGTTTGAGAGTGGTTGTGTATATATGTGCATGTGTGTGTGCATGTGTGTGTGTGTGTGTGTGTGTGTGTGTGTGTGTGTGTGTGTGTGTGTGTGTGTGTCTGTTCGAGAGAGAGTGTGTGTGTTTGTGCATGTGTGTGTTTTTGAATATGTGTGTGTTTGTGTGCATGTGTGTTTTTGCATGTATGTGTATGTGTGCATCTGTGTTCAAGAGTGTGCGTGTCTGTTCGAGAGTGTGTGTATGTGCGTGTGTGTGAATATATGTTTGTGTGTCTGTGTATATGTTTGTGCATGTGTGTGTTTGTATGAGCGTGTGTTTGTGCATGTGTGTTTGTAATTGTGTGTCATTGTGTTTGCTCATGTGTGCGTGTGTTTGTGACATGAATGTGTGTGTGTGTGTGTGTGTGTGCATAAGTGTGTGCATGTATGTGTGTGCATCAGAGTGTGTCTGTGTGCGTGTGTGTGTGTGTGTGTGTGTGTGTGTGTGTGTGTGTGTGTGTGTGTGTGTGTGTGTGTGTGTGTGTGTGTGTGTGTGTGTGTGTGTGTGTGTGTGTGTGTGTGTGTGTGTGTGTGTGAATATATGTGTGTGTCTGTGTGCGTGTTTGTGCATGTGTGTGAGTGCATCAGTGTGTCTGTGGGCATGTGTG
>LR812531.1:60840920-60868420 GCA_903798195.1 Danio kyathit
AAGCTCCCCTCTCGCCCTGCAAACGGGAGGGAGCCCAGGGCTCAAGGACCTTTGGGCTCAGGGCTCTCTCCCGGGACAGCATGCCAAACTTGCTTTATAATCAATCATCAGCTAAGTGTGAACTCTTGAAGTGAAGTGAACTAATTTTGAGAGGATCACGTGATTATGATTGAACATGGCTGGTGATGCATTAACTATGTATGACCAACCAATCAGACGATTCCTAACCCACTATAAAGAGCCAGGGTTTCTTACTACAGTCATCTTCGATTTGAAGAATCCCCCCTTCCACCCTACTCCTCCACCTTTCCTTTCATAGGGCGGCACGGTGGCCCAGTGATTAACACTGTTGCCTTACAGCAAGAACGTCACCGGTTCTAGTTCTTCAACAGGCCGGCGGTTGTTTCTGTACGAAGTTAGCATGTTCTTCCCGTGCTCGCATGGGTTTCCCCCGGGTTCTCCGATTTCCTCCCACATTCCAAAAACATGCACTACAAGTTAATTGATCAATCTAAATTTAGCACGAGTCAAACTTTTATCCATCAGCATATCTTTTCATAGCAATTATTTTCTGCTATCAACTCTTATCAAAAAGGGGGGAGTTCTCGAGATCTACCTGAGCTCAAAGCTCCCGTCTCGCCCTGCAAATGGGAGGGAGCCCAGGGCTCAAAGACCTTTGGGCTCAGGGCTCTCTCCCGGGACAGCATATAATCCATCATCAGCTAAGTGTGAACTCTTGAAATCATTAATTGTTTCCGTTATATTTATTATCTGAGTCTGACTGATCTTGTATTATGAAAATGAGCGTATTCTCTCGGTTACATCTCGCTCACTTGAGCGCCCAAATGTAACCCACAAGCAGCAAAATGAGTAAGAAACAGACATCTCTGGAACGTTGCTTTGCTAAGCGGGAAAGGCCCAGTGAACGACCCACGAACTGCCAAGGAATGGATCCGCAACCCATTTGTCAACAAATCAGGTGAATCCAGCATGGCTGTGCAAGAAGATCAACTGCTGGAGATCACAAATGACGGCACATATCGCGTATTTCTAGAGTTTGCACAAGTTTGTTGTTTCCAATGGTGGTTCACGGCTTGTGCACAAGCAGCATGACGCGCTCACACCAATAAATCTGAACCGCAAGTCACGTGGCAAGAATTGACTGATCAGCTTTAGCTTGTATGGAATATTCACATTTCAGTAAGACTAATGCTCTCAGACAAACACAGAACACACAAACACTGCAGTGCTTTGTAATTTTGTCCATAAATAAAACTTGTATCAGAGCGACAGCAATGTTTTGTCAGCTTGTCATCCTCTGAGAAAACGGTTGATGGTCGCCTAGCAACCTACGAAACACCGAAACACCCCCTCCCCCCGTCCGCGGTAAAATTGTCAATCGTTGACCGCTCCGCCGTGATAAAAAGATTGCCCTAGCTGACTAAAAATAGACAAATTGGTTATCCGTCCTCCACAAAAAAGCCTCAGTTTCCTGTTCTTAGCTGACAGGAGTGGCACCCGGTGTGGTCTTCTGCTGCTGTAGCCCATCCGCCCCGTGTTGTGTGTTCAGAGATGCTCTTCTGCAGACCTCGGTTGTAGCGAGTGCTTATTTGAGTTACTGTTGCCTTTCTATCAGCTGGAACCAGTCTGGCCATTCTCCTCTGACCTCTGGCATCAACAAGGCATTTGCGCTCACAGAACTGCCGCTCACTGGATATTTCCTCTTTGTCGGAACATTCTCTGTAAACCCTAGAGATGGTTGTGCGTGAAAATCCCAGTAGATCAGCAGTTTCTGAAATACTCAGACCAGCTCGTCTGGCACCAACAACCATGCCACGTTCAAAGTCACTTAAATCCCCTTTCTTCCCCATTCTGATGCTCGCTCTGAACTGCAGCAGATCGTCTTGACCATGTCTACATGCCTAAATGCATTGAGTTGCTGCCATGTGATTGGCTGATTAGACATTTGCATTAATGAGCAGTTAGACAGGTGTACCTAATAAAGTGGCCAGTGAGTACTGAATTGTAAACACGAGAGTGCTAGAATGACACAAAAGTAATAGTAATTAGCAATAAAAGTATTACTAAGTGCAGTAAAATAAAACCCACAGCACACTGTATGGAGTGTAAAATGAGCACATGTGTGTGTCTGTCATGAAGACTCTGAAATAAATGTGAATCTGCACTTGTGAAGATTATGATTCCACTAAAGATTAGCGTTTTGACCTGAATTTGTCTTGTTTGCCAAACCCAAACCCATGAGCATTAATGCAGGCTGCTCGAGCTGGATTACAGGCTGCTGAACGTGCTGTATCTGACAGATGGAACACACTCGTCTACGTGTGTGTGTGAGTTTTGGGCTGTTTTTGGGTTTTTCCACACAATCCCTCTCTGTGATAGATGTGTGTGCGTGTGTTTTTCTCCTCATGTCGCCATATGGCTGCTGGACACTACAAGAGTGCAGAAATGACCAGACAGAGCTTAATCTTCCTGACACACACACTCGCACTCGCACATACACATGGATACAAACACACAGATGTACTCACTCGGGCACAGACAGACTTTTGCACACCCAGACACACTAGCACACAGATGCACACACTAGTACAAAGACACACACAAAGATGCACAAACACACAGGCACACTTACACACAAGCAGACACACACACACACACACACACACACACACACACACACACACACACACACACACACACACACACACACACACACACACACACACACACACACACACACCTCAAATACAGCACCTGAACAGTGATTCAGCAGCTGTGCTGGAGACCAGAGGAGAGCAGTGATCACCTCTGGGGTATAAGCAGAATAATGCACTCTAGGCTGATGCTGACAGCTGATGTGTAACAACCACTTCAATTCACCACATTGCCACCTTGGTGTCCATTATTTTTTAATATACAATGGCAAGTAATCAATTATTCTACAAACAAAGCAAAACAAAACAAAAAACAAAACTAAACTAAAACAAAATTATACAAAACAAAACAAAAACAAAAACAAAACAACTAAACAAAACTAAACTAAAAACAAAACAAAAGACTAATCTAAACAAAACTTAAAACAAACTAAAAACTAAACAAAACTAAAAACAAAACAAAAGACTAATCTAAACAAAACTAAAAACAAACTAAAAACTAAACAAAACTAAAAACAAAACAAAAGACTAATCTAAACAAAACTAAAAACAAACTAAAAACAAAACAAAAATAAAAACAAAACTAAAATAAAAAACAAAACTAAAATCTAAACAAAATTAAAAACAAAACAAAAGACTAATCTAAACAAAACTAAAAACAAACTAAAAACTAAACAAAACTAAAAACAAAACAAAAGACTAATCTAAACAAAACTAAAAACAAACTAAAAACAAAACAAAACTAAAAACAAAACAAAAGACTAATCTAAACAAAACTAAAAACAAACTAAAAACTAAACAAAACTAAAACAAAACAAAAGACTAATCTAAACAAAACTAAAAACAAACTAAAAACTAAACAAAACTAAAAACAAAACAAAAGACTAATCTAAACAAAACTAAAAACAAAATAAAAACTAAACAAAACTAAAAACAAAACAAACTAAAAACTAAACAAAACTAAAAACAAAACAAAAGACTAATCTAAACAAAACTAAAAACAAACTAAAAACAAAACAAAAGACTAATCTAAACAAAACTAAAAACAAAATAAAAACTAAACAAAACTAAAAACAAAACAAAAGACTAATCTAAACAAAACTAAAAACAAACTAAAAACAAAACAAAACTAAAAACAAAACAAAAGACTAATCTAAACAAAACTAAAAACAAACTAAAAACAAAACAAAACTAAAAACAAAACAAAAGACTAATCTAAACAAAACTAAAAACAAACTAAAAACTAAACAAAACTAAAAACAAAACAAAACTAAAAACAAACTAAAAACAAACTAAAAACAAACAAAACTAAAAACAAAACAAAAGACTAATCTAAACAAAACTAAAAACAAAATAAAACTAAACAAAACTAAAAACAAACTAAAAACTAAACAAAACTAAAAACAAAACAAAACTAAAGACTAATCTAAACAAAACTAAAAACAAACTAAAAACTAAACAAAACTAAAAACAAAATAAAAACTAAACAAAACTAAAAACAAAATAAAAACTAAACAAACTAAAAACTAAACAAAACTAAAAACAAAACAAAAGACTAATCTAAACAAAACTAAAAACAAAATAAAAACTAAACAAAACTAAAAACAAAACAAAAGACTAATCTAAACAAAACTAAAAAACAAAATAAAAACTAAACAAAACTAAAAACAAACTAAAAACTAAACAAAACTAAAAACAAAACAAAACTAAAGACTAATCTAAACAAAACTAAAAACAAACTAAAAACTAAACAAAACTAAAAACAAAATAAAAACTAAACAAAACTAAAAACAAAACAAAACAAAAGACTTATCTAAACAAAACTAAAAATAAAATAAAAACTAAACTAAAAACAAACTAAAAACTAAACAAAACTATAAACAAAACAAAAGACTAATCTAAACAAAACTAAAAACAAACTAAAAACAAAACAAAAATAAAAACAAAACTAACATAAAAAACAAAACTAAAATCTAAACAAAATTAAAAACAAAACAAAAGACTAATCTAAACAAAACTAAAAACAAACTAAAAACTAAACAAAACTAAAAACAAAACAAAAGACTAATCTAAACAAAACTAAAAACAAACTAAAAACTAAACAAAACTAAAAACAAAATAAAAACTAAACAAAACTAAAAACAAAACAAACTAAAAACTAAACAAAACTAAAAACAAAACAAAAGACTAATCTAAACAAAACTAAAAACAAACTAAAAACTAAACAAAACTAAAAACAAAACAAAAGACTAATCTAAACAAAACTAAAAACAAAATAAAAACTAAACAAAACTAAAAACAAAACAAACTAAAAACTAAACAAAACTAAAAACAAAACAAAAGACTAATCTAAACAAAACTAAAAACAAACTAAAAACTAAACAAAACTAAAAACAAAATAAAAACTAAACAAAACTAAAAACAAAACAAAACTAAAGACTAATCTAAACAAAACTAAAAACAAACTAAAAACAAAACAAAAATAAAAACAAAACTAACATAAAAAACAAAACTAAAATCTAAACAAAATTAAAAACAAAACAAAAGACTAATCTAAACAAAACTAAAAACAAACTAAAAACTAAACTAAACTAAAAACAAAACAAAAGACTAATCTAAACAAAACTAAAACAAAATAAAAACAAAACTAAACTAAAAACAAAACAAAAGACTAATCTAAACAAAACTAAAAACAAACTAAAAACTAAACTAAACTAAAAACAAAACAAAAGACTAATCTAAACAAAACTAAAAACAAACTAAAAACTAAACAAAACTAAAAACAAAACAAAAGACTAATCTAAACAAAACTAAAAACAAAATAAAAACTAAACAAAACTAAAAACAAAACAAAAGACTAATCTAAACAAAACTAAAAACAAACTAAAAACTAAACAAAACTAAAAACAAAACAAAAGACTAATCTAAACAAAACTAAAAACAAAATAAAAACTAAACAAAACTAAAAACAAAACAAAAGACTAATCTAAACAAAACTAAAAACAAAATAAAAACTAAACAAAACTAAAAACAAAACAAAAGACTAATCTAAACAAAACTAAAAACAAACTAAAAACAAAACTAAACTAAAAACAAAACAAAAGACTAATCTAAACAAAACTAAAAGCAAACTAAAACCTAAACAAAATAAAAACAAAACAAAAATCAAAAACAAAACTAAACAAAACAAAAATAAAAAACAAAGCTAAAAACTAAACTAAAAATAAGCAAAACAAAAAACACAAACAAAACACACTAAACAAAACTAAACATACAACACAATCAACACAAATACTGCATGTGCATGTGTGTTTGTGTGTGCACAGTGCGTGTACAAAATAATAATCACCTAAGCAGTTATTACATTTTTTTTAAGTATTTTTTTTTTTCAGCCAAACTTAAAGAAATATTTGTTTGGACTTTTTCCAGACAAAAAATAAATAAAAAACCTTTTCCAGAAGAAGTGACTGTCAGATATCTCCTTGCTCTGCTGATCAGAACTGGAGGAATATTGAAAAAAGAATCAAATGATTGACAGCAGGGTGAACAGTTTTGCCTGAACCTATATATTCTCATGTTGATCTCTGCACGGCTCTCAGCAGCGTCTGGATATTCAGAATAAGTGTAAAGATCAATATAAAGATGATTCATGCTGCGTTTACTCCTAATTAAACAATGGAAACCATCTTCACTGTGAGGATATCAGGGGGTTTACATCAACAATAAAGCAGACCTTCAACTTCACTTACAGACTCCATGTGTGAGTGTGTGTCTATTTGAGTAAGAGTCTGTGAGCACAAATGTGTATGTGCAATTGTGCACGCGATTGTGTGTGTGTGAGAGTGTGTCTGTGTGAGTATAAGTGTGTGTGTCTCTCTATTTATGTGTGAGTGTGTCTGTATATGCGTCTATGTGAGTGAGTGGGTGTGTGTCTCTATATATGTGTGAGTGAGTGTGTCTCTGTATATGTTTCAGTATAGGTGTGTGTGCGAGTCAGTGTGAGCATGTGTGTGTGTGTTTCTGCAGTGGAGATGAAACGCTGGCAGTGTTTTAGCATTCAGAAGTGTTTGTCTGTTCTCCTGCAGGTGAATCACAGCCAGAGCTGAACACATCTATAATGCAGAGCTGCACATCAGCTGCCTAAACACACACACACACACACAGACACAGACACACACACACACACACACACACACACACACACACACACACACACACACACACACACACACACACACACACACACACACACACACACACACACACACACACACACACACACACACACACACACACACACACTACAAACTGTATATTGTCTCCCTGAGCAGGAATCTGCAGTTTTGTATTCAAATGAAGAGAGATTTTGGCTTAAACTAATATCTATTACATATTTTTATGATTGATTGAGACTCGTCATGGACACAACAGCTTTATGAACATCATATTTGACTAGTTGTCTTTACATATAATATACTGTGTAATATTTTGTCATTATTATTGCACTTGTGTATGAATGCTCTGACCTGGTTGAGTTTATTCTATTTGCACATGTTAATTAACGCTCTGACCTGGTTGAGTTGGCCCATGGCTGGTCCGGAGACGTTGGCGGTGTGGCATCTGAAGTTGAGGAGTGTGTTGTGTTGAGTTTTGCTGTGTGTGTGAGTGGCGGGGGCCACCGGGGGCAGAAGTGGATGCTGCAGAACTGAACACAGCAGAGACACAGGAGACGCCGGACGCAGAAGAAGAGCTTCCAGAGCGATGTTCACTGAGACCTGCACACACACACACACGCACGCACACACACACACACACACACACACACACACACACACACACACACACACACACACACACACACACACACACACACACACACACACACACACACACACACACACACACACACACACACACACACACACACATAAAAAGTCAACAAAAAGCTGACATTAAAGTCAAACAAATTCAATCAAATAAAGTTAAAAAAGATCCTACAATAAAATACAATAAAGTAAAACTTTAAAAATGTAATTTAATTTATAAAAGAAATATTATTTCCAACCTAAAAATAAAAATTTTAAATTTAAATATTATTTCTAAAATAGAAGTATAACAAAAAAGACATCAATTATCTATCAATTAAAGTAAAATAAAATAAAACATTATTCTTAAAATAAAACTAAATAAAACTAAATAAAATAAAATAATTATAAAGAATCGTACAATAACATATTATTGCTAAAATAAAATAAAATTGTATTCCTAAATAAAATAAAATGAAATAAATAAATTTAATTTTAAAAATTCCACATAATAAAATATTACTCCTAAAAGTCATAAAATATTGATCCTAAAATAAATTAAACTAATAAAACAAAACAAAACAAAAATAAATAAATAAAATAAAACAAAATAAAATAAAATAATTGTAAAAATCCTACAATAACACATTAATGCTAAAATAAAATAAAACATTTATCCTAAAATAAAATATTTCTCCTAAAATAAAATCAAATCAAATCAAATAATTAAAAAAACATCAAAATACTAGTCCAAACATTTTATAAAATATTATTACAAAACTAATTAAACAAAACAAAATAGAATAATTGTAAAAAAAATCATACAATAACAAATTATTGCTAAAATAAAATATTATTCCTAAACTTAAGTAAAATGAAATAAAAAAATACTACATAATAAATTATTAGTCCTAAAATGTAATAAAATATTATTACAAAAAAAAAATTCTAATCATAATAGTTTAAATAACTCATCTCTAATAACTGATTTATTTTCTCTTTGTCATGATGACAGTAAATAATATTAGACTAGATATTCTTCAAGACACTTCTATACAGCTTAAAGTGACATTTAAAGGCTTAACTAGGGTAATTAGGGTAACTAGGCAGGTTAGGGGAATTAAGCAAGTTATTGTATAATAATGGTTTGTTCTGTAGACTATCGAGAAAAATATAGCTTAAAGGGGCTAATAATATTGACTTAAAATGGCTTTTAAAAAATTTAAAACTGCTTTTATTCTAGCCAAAATAAAACAAATAAGAAAAAATATTATCAGACATACTGTGAAAATTTCCTTGCTCTGTTAAACATCATTTGGGAAATATTTAAAAAAGAAAAAAGAGATTCAAAGGGGGCGAATAATTCTGACTTCAACTGTATAAAAAATAAAATAAAACAAAATAACATAATTTAAAAATACGACATTAACATATTATTGCTAAAATAAAATAAAAATCCTAAAGTAAAAGTAAATGACATAAATAATTGAATTTAAAAAATCCTACATAATAAAATATCAGTCCTAAAATGTAATAAAATATTGATCCTAAAATAAATTAAAACTAATAAAACAAAACAAAACTAAATAAAATAAAATAAAATAAAATAAAAAATAAAATAAAAACAAAACAAAATAATTGTAAAAATCCTACAATAACATATTATTGCTAAAAGAAAAGAAAATAGTACTCCTAAAGTAAAATAAAATATTATTGCTAAAATAAAATAAAACATTTATACTAAAATAAAATATTATTGCTAAAATAAAATAAAACATTTATACTAAAATAAAATATTATTGCTAAAATAAAATAAAACATTTATACTAAAATAAAATATTATTCCTAAAATAAAGTAAAATGAAATAAAATAAAACAATTTTTAAAATCCTACAATAAAATATTAGACCAAAAATGTATTAAAATATTATTACAAAAACTAATTAAACTAACAAAACAAAACAAAAAAAAAATTAAAACAAATAATTAATAACAAAAAAAACAAATAAATTAAATTGTAAAAATCCTACATTAACACATTATTGTTAAAATAAAATAAAATATTATTCCTAAAGTAAAATAAAATAACATATAGAAAAACTTCATAATAAAATATTATAAAACATTGATCCCAAAATAAATTAAACTAATTAAACAAAACAAAATAAAACAAACATATTTATGTATATATATATATATGTATATATGTATATATATATATATATATATATATATATATATATATATATATATATATATATATATATATATATATATATATATAAAATAACAAAAAAATAAATAAACACCAAATAGAATAGTAAAAATCCTACCATAACACATTATTGCTAGAAATAAAATAAAATGTTATTCCTAAAGTAAAATAAAATACTTATCCTAAAATAAAAATATTATTCCTAAAATAAAGCAAAATTGAATAAAACAAAATAATTTTAAAAATCCTACAATAAAATATTAGACCAAAAATGGAATAAAATATTATTACAAAATAAATTAACTAATAAACCAAAACAAAACTAAATAAAACTAAATAAAATGATTGTTAAAATCATAAAATAACATATTATTGCTAAAATAAAATAAAAAATTTACCCTAAAATAAAATATTACTCCTAAAATTAAGTCAAAAATAAAATAAAATTATTTTAAAAACCCTACAATAAAATATTAGTCTTAAAATGTAATAAAATATTATCACAAAAATAAATTAAACTAATAAAACAAAACAATAAAATAAAAATAAATAATAAAACAAAACAAAACAATAAATAAAGTAAAATAAAAATAAATAATAAAACAAAACAAAACAATAAAATAAAGTAAAATAAAAATAAATAATAAAACAAAACAAAACAATAAAGCAAAGTAAAATAAAATAAAAATAACTAATAAAACAAAACAACCCCCCCAAGAAAAAAACAAGACAAAACAATAATACGTTCACAGAGACCTGCATTCACACACACACACACACACACACACACACACACACACACACACACACACACACACACACACACACACACACACACACACACACACACACACACACACACACACACACACACACACACACCACACACACACACACACACACACCATCAGGACACCGACATGACCCAGTTTCCTCACACTAATTACTCACTGCAAAATAAACATCCTTCATTGTGTGCGGTTCTACCGGGCCAATCAAGGACTGATTATGAAAATACTAAAAGACTAAACAAAGACTCCATTAACACTCAGTAACCTACATTATCAGAGCAACAACACAGCAGTAAACGTGTGTGAGATTACGTCAACATTTAGCGGCAGAAATCCACCTGCGGATGCTGAAATACTGACTGTGTTTATTCATTTACAGACTAATGAATCCCACGACTCTATGATACAGCAGGGGATAAATCAGCATTCCACCAGCCTCTTTTAATTAGTGTTTAACAAGCAAATCTCAGGAGGAATTCACCCTAATTTCACTAAATAAATGTGTTTTTTTAATCAAATAAGCATGTTTTCCATGTTGAATACTGGTACTGCAGTGAATAACGTTTATTTAAAACACTACATTTCATCCACACTTAAAGCAGAATACAATGGAAGACAATGAGGCTTGAAATAATTTCGGGATATTCTTATTTTTGAGTGTACTGTCACTTTAATTTAATACAAAGTACACTGAAAGCAAAATACAATGGAAGTCAATGAGAACAATCAATCCTGTATAATCAGGGCTATTCAATTGGCGGCCCGCAGGTCGAACTTGGCCCGCGAGGCAATTTGTTCCGGCCCTCCAAATAGTGTGACCAAGACATCAAAATAAATTTAGGTCAGTCGAAAACCGTCCGCTATAGTTATGAAGTAACGTGCGCCTGTTCAGTACAGCACAAGCTGCAGTTGAAGGCTGCGCAGAGCGAGAGTCACCTGACATTAAGCGAGTGAGTGGTGGAAGCAGCTGAAAACATTTGTTTATGTTTGTAGAAAAGGCCTTTTATACAATGCACTGATATCGTCAATAGGGATGCAATGATTAGCCGATTTCACTATTAACCGTGCTTTAGTTCATTGCGGGTAATTAGTTATGCCAGCCTTTTGAAAAGGTACTGCCCTAGTGACAGCTTCTGTACCTTTATGTCTGAGAGTGCAGTATGTATGCGTATCTTTTTGAGTGTACCGTCACTTTAACTTCATCCAAAGTACAAATACAATGAGAGTCAATCAGACACAAAACAATTTAGGATAGTCATAGTTTTGAGTGTACTGTCTCTTTAATTTAATTCGCAATATACTGAAAGCAGAATATAATGCAAGTCAATGAGACGTTCAACTATTCTGAATCATTTACTTTTGAGTGTACTGTCACTTTAATGTAATTTAAAGTGAAGTTAAGTCTCAGGGTGCTTTCACACCTGCCTTATTTAGTTCGGTTGAATCGCACTAGAGTTCGTTTTCCCTCTTGGTACGGTTCATTTGGGCAGGTGTGATTGTAGCAATACTCGAGTGCGCACCAAAAGCGGACCAAAAAAGTGTACCGACACCTCCTTGAAGAGGTGGTCTCAGTACGCTTCCAAACGAACCCTGGAGCGGATCATTTGTGGTGAGAACATGATCCGAACTAAAACAGACCCAACCGCAAAAAGTACTGCGCCTTTTTGGACTAATCCAGCTGCCGTAGGACGATGCGCTGTGCATTATGGAATGTGAAGGAAAAGTATTTGTTGACAGCGCTTTACCAAAAGAGAGAGAGAGAGAGAGAGAGAGAGAGAGGCATTGCTAGGCGGTTGCTAAGGTGTTCTGAGTGGTTATGTCGTTGCAAAGTCATTGCTTGGTGGTTGCTAAGACGTTGCTACTGTAGGTGGTTGCTAGGGTGTTCTGAGTGGTTGCTAGGCAGTTGCTATGGTGTTCTGAGTGGTTGCTAGGCAGTTGCAAATGCGTTGCTAGGCAGTTGCTAAGATGTTCTTATTGGCTGCTAGGTGGTTGCTGAGGTGTTGCCAAGATGTTCTAGGTCATTGCTATGGTGTTGCTAGGTGGTTGCTAGGTTTTGTATGTTTGCTAGGCCGTGGCTAGGATCTTCTGAGTGGTTGATAAGGTGTTGCTAGGCAGTTGCTATGGTGTTCTGAATGGTTGCTAAGGCGTTGCTAGGCAGTTGCTAAGGTGTTTTGAGTGGTTGCTAACGGTTGTTAAGGCGTTGCTAGGGTGTTCTGAGTGGTTACTAAGGCGTTGTTAGGTGGTTGCTATGGTGTTCTAAGTCATTTTTTAAGGCGTTGCTAGACTATTGCTAATGTGTTCTGGGTGGTTGCTAGGCGGTTGCTAGAGTGTTCTAGGGGGTTAATAAGGTGTTGCTAGGCGGTTGCTAATGTGTTTTGAGTGGTTGCTAGGCAGTTGCTAACATAAATTACCATGTTTCTAGCATAAATTAGCATGTTGTTAGCATTGATTATGAATTAGCATGTCATTAGCATGTTGCTAGTATAAACTAGCATGCCGTTAGCATGAATTTAGTATGAATTAGCATGTTTGCTATATGATTAGTATGTTTGTTAATATGTTTCCAGTATGAATTAGTATATTGTTAGTATGAATTAGCATGTTGCTAGTATGTTTATAGTATGAATTAGCATGTTGCTAGTATGATTAGTATGTTTCTGGTATGGATCAGTATGTTGTTAGTATGAAGTGGTATGTTGTTAGTATGTTCAATGTCAATGGCAGTTTTTTTATTTATTTTTTTTAACAATGGAAGTCTATGGGACAGTTGCTAGGGTGGCGTAAATGGTTGCTAGGGTGTGGCTAGTAAGTTAAAAGGTCATCAGTGATTGGCAGATTGGTAGTCTGAGTTAAATGAGCCCAACCTTAAGTCTGACAGTCTGGCGGAAAGTTATGATTTTCTCAAGCCACCATAAATTTGATATATTGAATAATAGGATATATTATTTATATTTTATTTAATTATAATATATATATTTATAATATATTTCATTTTTTTTCGTATTTTAATTTTTTTACTAACTGCTCTCTATTGTGTGTACGGTTTATTTTATTATATATATGCATGTTACTGTGTAAACTCTATAAATGCTTTGGCAATACATTTGTAACATTTGTCATGCCAATAAAGCAACTATTGAATTGAATTGAACTGAATTGAGAGAGAGAGAGAGAGAGAGAGAGAGAGAGAGAGAGAGAGAGAGAGAGAGAGAGAGGCATTGCTAGGCGGTTGCTAAGGTGTTCTGAGTGGTTATGTCGTTGCAAAGTCATTGCTTGGTGGTTGCTAAGACGTTGCTACTGTAGGTGGTTGCTAGGGTGTTCTGAGTGGTTGCTAGGCAGTTGCTATGGTGTTCTGAGTGGTTGCTAGGCAGTTGCAAATGCGTTGTTAGGCAGTTGCTAAGATGTTCTGATTGGCTTTTAGGTGGTTGCTGAGGTGTTGCCAAGATGTTCTAGGTCATTGCTATGGTGTTGCTAGGTGGTTGCTAGGTTTTGTATGTTTGCTAGGTCGTGGCTAGGATCTTCTGCTGAGAGAAAACATTACCTGATGGATCATTGGTAATATTTCCGGAAGATGACCATGTTGCAGTTTAACTAAATTAATTCACGCCTCCTCCTGAAGTGACGTACGATGCACCTTCGTCGTTTGCAATGCCTTAAAACATTGTTTTCCAACCACAGCCGCGCTTCATTCTCGAAATGTGTAGTTTGTTTAAAGTGATGTATACATTACAAACTATATAGTATACTATGAGAAGGGATACAATCAGCCAGCGCAGTCGTCCCTCCATAGTCAAAAGCGACATTTTGTGTCTGCCGGTTTGTTTATTTGCGGGAATTCCATTGGCATTTTCCCGCACGTGAATTCTGACCAATCGAAAAGCAGTTTAGGAAATATGTTCAATAGCATCTGGCCAGTGAGTGATGTGGATTTTGTCACATGAATGCATTTTGGTTCTTTTCAACTGGTTCGGACCAAAGCAATCAGTGTGGTGTGAAAGCGACACAAAGACGGCAGAAAATGCTACAATGTATCATTTATTGCCCTTGGTCCGGACCAAATAAAGCGAACTACAGATGTGAAAGCACCCTTAAACAGTTTCAGTTTTGAGTGTACTGTCACTTTAATTACATACATAGTACACATACATGTAAAGCAGAAAACAATAGAAGTCAATAAGACACAAAATGTAGGATATTCTTATTTTTGAGTGTACTGTCTCTTTAATTTAATACATGTGATACTGAAACGGAATACAATGAGAGTCAATGAGAAACGAAACTATTTTGGAGCGTTTGTTTTTGAGTGTACTGTCTCTTTAATTCCATCTAAAGTACACTGCTAGTTGCATACAATGACAGTCAATGAGAGCAGAAATGATTTGTCAGCAACAGAATGATATGTATGAATAATAACAACAGATTGTGTATAAATGCAGAAAAGTGAGTGTTTTACCTTGGAGAGGACGGAGGAGTTGTTGTGTAGAGCCAAATCTGCTATTCTCTCCACACACTGGACGATTCGTGTGCAGGCACGAGCTTCATTCTGGGCCATCCATAACACATGCTCCTCCACCATCATCACATCACTGGCCACATCCAGCAGAACATCCGACAACTACACACAAACATTAATAACAATCAACATATGCATTTATCATCATCATCATCATCATCATCATCATCATCATCATCATCATCATCATCATCATCATCATCATCACTAGCCACGTCCAGCAGAACATCCGACAACTACACACAAACATTAATAACAATCAAGATATGCATTTATCATCATCATCATCATCATCATCATCATCATCATCATCATCATCATCACTGGCCACATCCAGCAGAACATCCGACAACTACACACAAACATCAATAACAATCAAGATATGCATTTATCATCATCATCATCATCATCATCATCATCATCATCATCATCATCACTGGCCACATCCAGCAGAATATCCGATAACTACACACAAACATTAATAACAATAAACATATGCATTTATCATCATCATCATCATCATCATCATCATCATCATCATCATCATCACTGGCCACATCCAGCAGAACATCCGACAACTACACACAAACATTAATAACAATCAACATATGCATTTATCATCATCATCATCATCATCATCATCATCACTGGCCACATCCGACAACTACACACAAACATTAATAACAATCAACATATGCATTTATCATCATCATCATCATCATCATCATCATCATCATCACTGGCCACATCCGACAACTACACACAAACATTAATAACAATCAACATATGCATTTATCATCATCATCATCATCATCATCATCATCATCATCACTGGCCACATCCGACAACTACACACAAACATTAATAACAATCAACATATGCATTTATCATCATCATCATCATCATCATCATCATCATCACTGGCCACATCCAGCAGAACATCCGACAACTACACACAAACATCAATAACAATCAAGATATGCATTTATCATCATCATCATCATCATCATCATCATCATCATCATCATCACTGGCCACATCCAGCAGAACATCCGATAACTACACACAAACATCAATAACAATCAAGATATGCATTTATCATCATCATCATCATCATCATCATCACTGGCCACTTCCAGCAGAACATCCGATAACTACACACAAACATCAATAACAATCAAGATATGCATTTATCATCATCATCATCATCATCATCATCATCATCACTGGCCACATCCAGCAGAATATCCGATAACTACACACAAACATCAATAACAATCAACATATGCATTTATCATCATCATCATCATCATCATCATCATCACTGGCCACATCCAGCAGAACATCCGACAATTATACACAAACATTAATAACAATAAACATATGCATTTATCATCATCATCATCATCATCATCATTATCATCATCATCATCATCACTGGTCACATCCAGCAGTTGCTGTTGGTCCAACCCATTGCTTAAAGCATACATTAGATCTAATATTGTCTTATGGAATTGAGGTCTTTGATGTAGACATTATACCACAAAGTGATGATATTACAGACCACTACCTCTTACTATATAAGCTGCGTTTACCTGAAATTAACAGATCTGCACCAATATACCGCCCTGGTAGGACTATCGTTCCGTCCACCAAGGATGAATTCATAAATAACTTACCTGATCTCTCTTTATTTCGAAATACACCCGCAAACTCAAATGACCTGGACGTAGTAACCAGCAGTATGGATGCCATCTTTACTAGCACACTAAATACTGTGGCACCCATCAAATTAAAAAAGGCTAGAGAGAATAAAACTACACCATGGTACAATAATCATACTCGCGCTCTCAAAACAGCAACCCGTGCTCTGGAACGTAAATGGAAAAAAAACTAATTTAGAGGTTTTTAGAATTGCGTACAAAGACAGTATGTCCAGCTATAGGAGGGCTCTTAAATCTGCCAGGGCCGAGCACCTCCGCAAACTGATTGAAAATAATCAGAACAATCCTAGATTTTTATTTAGCACCATTGCTAAACTAACAAATAATCGATCATCTTTAGAACAAAATGTCCCACCGCAAATCAGTAGTGATGACTTCATGAATTTTTTCAGTGATAAAATAGAAGGCTTTAGACAGAAAATAGAAGATGTTAAACTTTCTGCACCGCCTAATACTCCAGATCCAGTAAACATTCAACTGAATCAAAATAACCTACAATGCTTCAAAATCATAGAACAGGAAGAGCTAGATAAAGTTATAAATAGCTCTAAATCAGCTACATGTATGTTAGATCCAATTCCAACAAAATTACTGAAAGAACTGATACATGTTATAGGAGAACCTCTCCTTAATGTTATCAACTCTTCTTTATCTTTAGGCCATGTTCCAAATCCTTACAAGCTAGCTGTTATTAAACCTATTATTAAGAAACCACAACTGGACTCCAGCAACTTAGCTAATTATAGGCCTATCTCAAATCTTCCATTTATGTCTAAAATACTAGAAAAAGTTGTTTCTACCCAATTATGCTCCTTTCTGCAGACAAACAACATTTTTGAAGTGTTTCAGTCAGGTTTTAGGCCTCATCACAGTACAGAAACCGCATTAGTAAAAATAACCAACGATTTACTCTTAGCTGCTGACCAAGGGTGCGTTCTCACTTTTACTTTTACCGATCTTAGCGCCGCATTTGACACCATTGACCACAATATTCTCATTGACCCGCTTAAATTCTACAGGTGTTCCAAGGTCAGGCCCTTCAATGGTTTAGGTCATACTTAGCCGATCGTTACCCAATTTGTGAATATTAATGGACAGCTTTCAACAAGTAAGGCCAGTAAAGTACGGGGTCCCTCAAGGATCAGTTTTAGGCCCCTTGCTGTTTACAATATACATGCTTCCCCTGGGGGACATTATTAGAAAACATGGGATCAGCTTTCACTGCTATGCAGACGATACTCAATTATACATTTCAACTAAACCTGATGAGATGTCTGAACTGTCTAAGCTAACTGAGTGTATCAAAGATGTTAAAGACTGAATGACCAACAATTTTCTTCTCTTAAACTCAGACAAAACAGAATTATTACTTATTGGGCCTAAATCCTGTACACAGCAGTTCTCACAACTGGACCTGCAACTAGAGGATACAAAGTTAGCGTTAGCTCTACTATAAAAGATCTGGGTGTCATATTAGACAGCAATTTAACTTTTGAAAATCATATATCCCATGTCACAAAAACTGCTTTCTTCCATCTGAGAAATATCGCTAAATTGCGAAGTATGCTATCCATATCAGATGCAGAAAAGCTAGTTCATGCTTTCATGACTTCTAGGTTGGACTACTGTAATGCTTTGTTTGCTGGCTGCCCAGCATCCTCCATTAACAAACTTCAGCTAGTACAAAATGCAGCCGCCAGAGTTCTTACCAGGTCTAGAAAATATGATCATATTACCCCAATTTTATCCTCCTTACACTGGCTGCCTGTTAAGTTTCGTATTGAATTTAAAATATTACTCCTTACCTATAAAGCTTTAAATAATCTAGCTCCTGTTTATCTAACCAACCTCCTGTCTCGCTACAATCCAACCCGCTCTTTACGATCTCAAAACTCAGGGCTTCTGGTAGTACCTAGAATATCAAAGTCGAGTAAAGGAGGTCGAGCCTTCTCATTTATGGCCCCTAAACTCTGGAATAGCCTTCCTGATAATGTCCGAGGCTCAGACACACTCTCGCTCTTCAAAACTAGATTAAAGACTTATCTTTTTAGCAAAGCATACACTCAGTGCATTACATAGCGGTATGATGCATGATGTGCCCCACGCAGCATTTTGCTTCTTGTTTTTATACACTATGAACAGCAGCTACGCTAATTATTCTCCTTATTCTGTATTTCCACCTGGGGGTACTCATCTTGAGGCCCTCAGACTATGCAGCGCCACTGATGCGATCCAAGACCAGCGACGAGATGATCCCAAGGTTTCTGGACCAGGCCGTATCCTGCTGTGGTGGTCATCGTGGAGTGAGAGCATGAGACTGATTCCTGTGATGCTCCAAGGACAGACGAGTCTTCGCCGAGGTCCACCGTGCTGCGCCTAGACTGCAGCTCTGCACAAGACGTTTGGCCATAGGGGAAATGGTCGTGCCCAACTGAGCCTGGTTTCTCTCGAGGTTTTTTAAATCTTCGCTTTCGCCAATTGGTGAAGTTTTTTCCTCGCCGCTGTCGCCACTGGCTTGCATGGTTCGGGATCTGTAGAGCTGCGCATCGATGGATTTGCTCTTCAGTGTTTGGACTCTCAGTAGTGATTATTAACCCACACTGAACTGAGCTAAACTGAACTGAACTTAATCTCTGAAACTTGCACTGACACTGTTTCAATTCACTATAATCTTCCATGTGAAGCTGCTTTGACACAATCTACATTGTATAAGCGCTATACAAATAAAGATGAATTGAATTGAATTGAACATCCGACAACTACACACAAACATTAATAACAATAAACATATGCATTTATCATCATCATCATCATCATCATCATCATCATCATCATCATCATCATCATCATCATCACTGGCCACATCCAGCAGAATATCCGATAACTACACACAAACATTAATAACAATAAACATATGCATTTATCATCATCATCATCATCATCATCATCATCATCATCATCATCATCATCATCATCATCACTGGCCACATCCAGCAGAACATCCGACAACTACACACAAACATTAATAACAATCAACATATGCATTTATCATCATCATCATCATCATCATCATCATCATCACTGGCCACATCCAGCAGAACATCCGACAACTACACACAAAGATTAATAACAATAAACATATGCATTCATCATCATCATCATCATCATCATCATCATCATCATCATCATCATCACTGGCCACATCCAGCAGAACATCCGACAACTACACACAAACATTAATAACAATCAACATATGCATTTATCATCATCATCATCATCATCATCATCATCATCATCATCATCATCATCACTGGCCACATCCAGCAGAACATCCGACAACTACACACAAACATCAATAACAATCAAGATATGCATTTATCATCATCATCATCATCATCATCATCACTGGCCACTTCCAGCAGAACATCCGACAACTACACACAAACATTAATAACAATAACAATAAACATATTTATTTCCAATAAATATGTTTAAAAAGTACATTAATTTATCAATTTTTATTAAAACATTATTATTATTGATAAAACTATTCTAATTATTAAAAGCAGTAAACATTTTATTAAATGTTTCTCCAGCCAAAAAACATTTCTACAAATATTAGTATTGCATTTTACTGGTAATAGCATATATAGCAGTTATAAAATAAATAAATACATTAATTAATAAATAAACATGTATACAGTCTATGCTGCATAAATACTACCAATTATATATCAACGTCACCTTGGCCGTGCTCGGGCCATGCGTGCGTCGCATCAGTTCGGGCGTGCTCGAGATGCACACTCTCATCCTGGTGTTTGTGTTTGCTCTGTCTGCAGTGTGGTGTTTCATTCTCAGTGTCTCAGTCTAGTTGGTTTCGGTTTCAGCTGGCGCTGGGATCGGATCATGTACATTGCATGTGCGAGTGCATTCTAAGTGTTTTTATTTATCGTGCACTTATGTGTTACGTTGTTTGTGTTGGTGTTTACGTTGTGGCCGCATGCTTTAGTTTTATGTTTCATGTGAACACGCGTTTAATGAGTTCTCTCATTGGCTGCGTGTTCCATTCCCGTTTTATGTGAGCACATGGCTTGTGTTGTTTCTTTGTGTCATGTGCTCCTGTCTATTGTCTAGTCCCACCCTCCTTTTGTTAACCCATTATTAGTTAATTCAGTTCACCTGTTTGGTTGTTTGTTAATTATTTCTCCTTATAGTCTCCTCATGTCTGCTGTCCTGTGCCAGTTCGTCGTCGTTATTCCCATTGAATCATGTCCCATTTCTTGCCAGTCCAGTTTGTCTTTTTAGTAATGTTTTCCCCCTCAGGGTTGTTTTTGTTCTCCTTTTGTTTTATTATATAATTAATAAATATTCATTTTAGTTCTGCATTTGAGTCCTCGACCTTTCCCCACCCACTGACCTTGACAATTAGATGTTTGTCTGTTTTTTATTTCAGCTCTGTTCTATTCACAAGAATAAATCCACTTCAGAAATGCGTGACACACACAGCTCAGAACGCTATACACAAGCAGTGGTTTGGCTTGTACTGAATTCACATATTGATAAATCATAAACCTTCAATGCCAAACAGCCTCTTCTAAATGAACATCAGCGTTTTTTTCAAGTGTGTGTTCAGCTGAAGGCCACACACACCACAATCAGCTCTTCTTCAATGTGTAATTAACACACTTTTCCCCAAAGCCAGTGTGTTTTCTCTCTTCTGAGCGTCTGCCGGTGTTATTAAAATGCTAAACATGTTGTTCTGAAACATGTGTACGTAACACTTAAAGCTGAAAATAGCGGATAACAGTGTGCAGAGACACAAATGGCATCTAAATTGCACAGTAGCTCAGTGACAGACGACAAAACAAGGGAAAAACAGTGCTTTATTTCCCCACCGCAGACATATTGAGCAGAAAAATGAAGATTTATGCATGTGGATTGGAGATGTGTGATGTTTAGGGTGGATGGTGATATGGTAATTGTTGTTTTAGTGATGTGTGAGGTGACATTATAGAGTCAAAGTCACACACTTTGTCAAAAATAGACACTTGCGATGATAGAGATATTATAATGCCGTCAGAATGAGGCTGTAATTTAGGTTATGAGAGCAGAAAATGAGCCTGTACGGGTTTGTGTTTTTATTTTCATAAGATATAATGTAGTCTAGTAATTTCACACAAGTAAGAGTGACGCTTTCTTGAATATTAGGGCTTGGTTTTGATTTTATATTATATTGAGTGAATTTACAAAAAATCTAAAAATGCAACGACATTTTAACACCACTAACATGATTGGGCATCTTAGGCCAACACGCCATACAACTGAACATGCTGAGAATGAGAAGCTAAACCAGCCGAACCCAACAACATCCCCATCCCTCAACCAGCCGACTGTGATGCATTTAAACAACGTGAACCATACAGCAGGGATAGTTCGAAGTGGAAAGACATCACGTTCAGAATTATGAAATTCATTTGCCTCACTTGATTTGAAACACTTTGAGGCCAATTCTTTAATTTTAATATATTATATATTAAAAAGGCTACATTTTACAAGTAGCCTGCACTGTAAAAAATCCAACTTACAAATTGTTAACTCAGTTTAAAATTGTAAGTTAGGTGGACATATTTTTGAGCTCAGAGTTGAATTTACTCATAAAAATGATTTAACTGCATGTTTGGAACTGGTTGTTCAATGAAAGTAAAATATTCAGTTGAGGAGACTTAAAATTTTTATTTCTCCATATGTTCAAAAAATAAAAAGTTGAGTTAACTTTAAAATTTTAAAGCAACCGGCTGCAAAGAAATTTTGAGTTTATTAAGCTTCAGTGTTTGAAGTTGTGCCAAATTATTCCGTAAAGTATACTTGACTTAAACCAGCCTTTTCGGTCAACTTAAAAAAATTAATTTGGCACAACTTCAACCACTGAAGCTTAATAAACTCAAAATTTCTTTGCAGCCGGTTGCTTTAAAATTTTAAGTTAACTCAACTTTTTATTTTTTACAGTGTGGCTGTATGTAACCTCATCCTATCCCAAGTTAATCTGGTTGGTACCTATCTGCTTGGCTTATTGTTTCTCTGCCTAGTTATTTAGGAAGGATAACATTACAGTAGCTTACTATATTATTTTATTTTTTGGATCTGATCTAGAATATCACATGGAGGTCGGGGACAGTACCTCTGGACTGGGCAACTGCGGTGGTGGTTCCAATTTTTAAGAAGGGGGACCAGAGCGTGTGCTCCAACTATAGGGGGATCACATTCCTCAACCTCCCTGGGAAAGTCTATGCCAGGGTACTGGAGAGGAGGATCCGGTTGATGGTTGAACCTAGGATCCAGGAGGAACAATGCTGTTTTTGTCTAGCCCGTGGTACACTGGACCAGCTCTATAGCCTCACCAGGGTGCTTGAGGGTTCATGGGACTATGCCCCACCATTTCACATGTGTTTTGTGGACTTGGAGAAGGCATTCAACCGTGTCCCTCGTGGCATTCTGTGGAGGGTGCGCTCTGGGAGTATGGGGTCAGAGGCGCTCTGTTAAGAGCTGTCTTGTCCCTGTATGAACAGAGTAGGAGCTTGGTTCGCATTGCCAGCAATAAGTCAGACTTGTTTCCAGTGCATGTTGAACTCCGGCAGGGCTGCCCTTTGTCACCAATTCTGCTCATAATTTTTATGGACACAATTTCAGCACAGCCTTGGGCTGGAGGGGGTCCGGTTCAGGGATCACAGGATCTCATCTCTGTTATTCGCAGCGATGTTGTTCTGTTGGCTTCATCCAACATGGACCTTCAGCATGCACTGGGGCAATTTGCTGCCAAGTGTGAACCGGCTGAGATGAGAATCAGCACCTCCAAGTCTGAGGCCATGGTGCTCCACCGGAAAAAAGTGGTTTGCCATCTCCAGGTTGGAGGAAAGTCTTTACCCCAGGTGGAGGAGTTAAAGTATCTTGGGATTTTGTTCCCGAGTGAGGGAAGGATGGATCGTGAGATTGACAGGCGGATTGGTGCAGCGGCAGCATTAATGCGGTTGATGTACCGGTCCGTTGTGGTAAAGAAGGAGCTGAGCAGAAAGGCAAAGCTCTTGATTTATTGGTCAATCTACATTTCTACTCTCACCTATGGTCATGAGCTTTGGGTCATGACTGAAAGGACAAGATCTTGGATACAAGCAGCCAAAATGAGTTTCCTTCGCAGAGTGGCAGGGCGCATCCTTACAGATAAGGTGAGGAGCTCTGTCACCCGAGAGGAGCTCAAAGTAGAGCTGCTGCTCCACCACATCCAGAGAAGTCAGCTGAGGTGGCTCCGGCATCTGTTTCGGATGCCTCCTGGACGCCTACCTAGGGAGGTGTTCCAGACATGTCCCACCGGGAGGAGGCCTCGGGGAAGACCCAGGACACTCTGGAGGGACTATGTCTCTTGGCTGGCCTGGGAACGCCTCGGGATCCCCCCAGAGGAGCTGGAGTAAGTGTCTGGAGAGGGGAAGTCTGGGGTTCTCTTCTAAGACTGCTGCCCCCCACCCCTGCAACCCAACCCCGGAAAAGTAGACAAAAATGAGATGAGATGGGATCTGATGTAGTTGGTTCCTCAACTACATCAGACGCTCATAATAATAACAGAAAAAACACTTGCCATAGTTTTGTCCTTTGTGGCAGTAGCCAGTTTTGCTGTAACATGTTTACATATTGCTGCCAATTATAAAATGTAATCAGTGTATCAAGAGGCTACATCCCATTAAGCTGATCTGATGTGTGTTGGTCTGCCTCACCCCTCTTTATTTGAAATAATTTTAAGTCACTCTGCCTTATTTGGGAAAGATGGCCTACAGTAGCCTTAAGTTCTCATTTTCTAAAATAAACACTTGGTGGTTCTTCAAGATCTTGACTGTAGCCTATTTCTACAGTTTTTTTTCCAATATAGTTAATTTAGAGTTAGTTTCATTTCTACAAATGGTGCAAACTCCGCTAGATTATAAATAAAAGATTCCCATTTCCCTGCCATTCTGTGATTGGCAATTTGTTTTAATACATGTATTCATTCATATTTAAAATATATATGTATTTGATACACATTATATATGAATTTAAATATTTATGAGGCAAAATGTTTTGTAGAGTTTTGTTTTATGCATGTGTGTGCATCACATATACATAATAAATGTATATAATACACACACACATACATTTGACATCTAAAATATTTGCTCTACTGTGAATTCTTCTTCTTTTTAAAATATTTCCCAAATGATGTTTAACAGATTCAGTTCCTATAATGTTTTTTCTTCTGGTGAAAGTCTTATTTGTTTTATTTCAGCTAGAATAAAAGCAGTTTTTAATTGTTTTAAAGCCATTTTAAGGTCAATATTATTAGCCCCCTTAAGCAATATTAGTTTTTGATTGTCTCCAGAATAAACCACTGTTATACAATGACTTGCCTAATTACCCTATCTTTACCCTAATTAACCTAGTTAAGCCTTTAAATGTCACTTTAAGCTGTATAGAAGTGTCTTGAAGAATATCTAGTCTAATATTATGTTCTGTAATCATTTATTCATTCAATCATTTTCTTTTTGGCTTAGTCCTTTTATTAATCCGGGGTCGCCACAGCGGAATGAACCACCAACTTATCCAGCATATGTTTTACGTAGCGGATGCCCTTCCAGCCGCAACCCATCACTGGGAAACATCCACTCTCATTCACACTCACTCATACACTACGGTCAATTTTAGCATACCCAATTCACCTGTACCACACGTCTTTGGACTGTGGGGGAAACCGGAGCACCCGGAGGAAACCCACACGAACACGAGGAGAACATGCAAACTCCACACAGAAACACTAACTGAGCAATGCCAGCCGAGGCTCGAACTAGCGACCTTCTTGCTGTGAGGTGAACGTGCTACCCACTGCGCCACTGCGTCGCCCTCCTGCCATCATAACAAAGACAGAAGAAATCAGTTATTATGTATTGAAATGAGCTACAGTGGTCCCTTGTTAATCGCAGGAGTTACGTTCTAAAAATAACCCACATTCAAGAGTTCACACTTAGATATTGTTTGACAAATGTTAGCAGGTTTGGCATGCTGTCCCAGGAGAGAACCCTGAGCTCGGGGATAGTTGAGCCCAGGGCTCCCGCCTGGTCGATAGAGCATATAAGGGGAGTACGAGATCAGGTGGTTCTCGAGATCTCCCCGTTATAAAGGGAGAAAAAGGTGGGAGAAGGGGTGGATGGGGGGTTTCTTCGAAAATGAAGATAAGGGAGTAGTTTTTTCCAAGGCTACTTATAGTGAGTTTGAATTGATCTGATTGGCTAGCTAATGATTGTAGATGAGAGACCAGCTGCGGTCAATCATATCACGTGCTCTTCTCGAAATTTGTTTATGAAACTTCACTAGGTGAAATCCGCGAAGTAGTCTGCTTATTTTTAGAACTATTATAGATGTTTTAAGGCTGTAAAACCCCTCACTACACACTTTATACACTGTTCTCAGACAGGCATTAACATCTTCACACTTTTCTCTCTTGTTTAAACACTCTCAAAGCTCAAACTTTCGTAGACAAATAAGTCCAGTATTATAGAATGAAAGCAAAGATCAAACCTGTTGTCAGGCGCAAACATTCATCGCTGTCAGCAAAAGGTTCATAAAGCTTTTCAGCTTTGGTGTGGATAATGTTGGCATCCAGCGTAATGTTATCTTTCCTGCAGTCATTAGCTATGCTTCCATCCCAAAATGCAAATTAACTTCATGAACAAAACTGAAATATCGCATAAAAGACGTGCGAATAAAGCAGTGTTTTCATCCAACGAGTCAAATCGAACAAAATCGACATTTTCTGATTAACTGGCGCCAAATATCAACAGTAAAAATGTAATTTGCTGCGGTAGAAGAAGCTGCATGAATCTTTTACCTATTTAATAAATGACTTGCACCTCAGAAGAAAGTATGACGACGCACAATGAACACGTGGTGGCATTTAAAGACGTGAGACGCAGAGGACAGGCGCTCTTGACAGTTCTGGAGGTCATTAATAATATAATAACACTAATGCTGCAACGGTTAAGGCGTTTTAGAATGACCAAAACAGCATTTCAGATGTTCTACAGTGTGCTCAGCCTGCTGGTTTATCCATTCGCACACATTTTTATCATCACATGATCTCTTATAACAAACTCACATGACCTTTTTTAATGTGCATCCTGGAATTTGTTTGGTAAAAGTGTTTCCATCGAAGTGTATGCGCATCTTTTCTTATCAAATAACAAGTTTATCCTACTCCCTTATGCGCATACATTGTTTATCCGCATCTTGGCGTTTCCATCGACCAATTTTCAATGCCATATCCAAAATGTGCATAAAAAGAGGTGAATGGAAACGTAGCTACTGATCCACAAAGCTAAAGTAGACTCCATCATTAAGGGGGTCACACAATGGGTGCAACAACTCTTTACGATGATCTTGCTGCAGTTACAACCCTTTTTACATCCTTGTTGAAACTCACAAGGCTATCGATTGAAGATTTATACACAGTTGACGTCAGAATTATTCGCCCCTCTTTGAATTTTCTTTTCTTTTTTAAATATTTCCCAAATGATGTTTAACAGAGCAAGGAAATTTTCACAGTATGTCTGATAATATTTTTTCTTCTGGAGAAAGTCTTATTTGATTTATTTCGGCTAGAATAAAAGCAGTTTTACATTTTTTTAAACACCATTTTAAGGTCAAAATTATTAGCCGCTTTAAGCAATTTTTTTTTTCTCGATAGTCTACAGAACAAATATTA
>LR812531.1:60873420-60895920 GCA_903798195.1 Danio kyathit
TTGTTATTTTATAGATTGATTGAATGTGATTCCCATGGTGATGCCAGGTGGTTGTAAATGTATTATTTTATGATTGGTAGAATGTTTTGCCAGGGTGTTGCTATGTGGTTCCCAGGGTATTGTTTTATAGTTGGTAGAATGTGGCTGTCTGGGTGTTGCTATGCGATTCCCATGGTGTTGCTAGGTGATTGCAAAGTTGTTAGTAGAATGTGATTGACAGGGTGTTGCTAGGTGGTTGTAAATGTGTTGATTTGTGGTTGGTAGAATGTTTTTGCTATGTGATTCCCAGGATGTTGCTAGGTGGTTGTAAATGTGTTGATTTATGGATTGATCGAATGTGATTGGCAGGGTGTTGCTAGGGGGTTCACAGGGTGTTGCTAGGTGATTGTAAAGATGTTGCTTTATGATTGGTAGAATTTGGCTGTCTGGGTGTTGCTATGTGGTCTCCAGGGTGTTGCAAGTATGTTGTTTTATTGTTGGTAGAATGTGGTCGACAGGGAGATGCTAAGTGGTTGCAAAGGTGTTGCATTATAGTTGTTAGAATGTGGTTGTCAGGATGTTGCTAGGTGGTTGCAAATGTGTTGATTCATGGATTGATTAAATGTGATTGTCAGGGGTTTGCCAAGGGGATCCCAGGGTGTTGCTAGGTGATTGTAAAGGTGTTGCTTTATATTTGGCAGAATGTGGCTGTCTGGGTGTTGCTATGTGGTCTCCAGGGTGTTGTTAGGTGGTTGCAAAGTTGTTGTTTTATTGTTGGTAAAATGTGGTTGACAGGGAAATGTAAGGTGGTTGCAAAGGTGTTGATTTATGGTTGGTAGAATGTTTTTGCTATGTGGTTCCCGGGGTGTTGCTAGGTGATTGCAAAATTATTGCTTTATGATCGCTAGAATGTTGTTGCCAGGGGGTTGCTATGTGGCTGCAAAAGTGTGCTAGGTCATTACTTACTGGCCCTGCAAGTTTGAATCCACTTATGAATATGTGTGTGTGCGTGTGTGTTATGGACTCACCTGAAGTCTCCTTTGCTGCTGCTGACCCTCTCCGCAGAGCAGTACAGCGCCGTCGCCTCCACCACCACGATCTCCATGCCAATAGAGCTGTTTCCACGGGAACTGCTCACATGACACTGCCAGATACCGGAAGCGCTAGCGTCGATGTTGGTCAGGATGAGCTCGCTGTAAGAGAGACATCAGACACTTCAACACACATGCTTCATCATCAGCACATCATAAAACAATGCGCTTTTGTTGAACTGGTTTCTGTGAGACCCAAGCACTGTGCGTTTATTTATTTATGAAGGCATGAACAATGAGCAATTTACAATCAGCAATAGTTGTGGATTTTAAATATATTTTTTTGTAATAAAAACACTGATTTTTGTATTGTCAGGTCAAGCATTAGTGTGGTTGCAGAGGTGTTGCTAGGTGATTTCTAAAGTGAGCTAGCTGGCTGCTTTTCTCTTAAGTGGTTATGAGAGTGTTGCTAGGTGGTTGCTAAGTGTACTGTGTGATTTCCAGACATTTGCAAATATGCCACTATGTGAACGCTACTGTTTAGCTTTAGGGTTCTTAGGGTGTTGCTAGGTGGTGCCTAATGTTGCTTAATGATTTGATTGCCTGAGTGTTGCTAGGTTTTATTAGATATATGCAAAATTGTTGCTATGCTGTTTCTATAGTATGCAGTATGATTGCTAAAATGGGAACAGTGGTTGCCAGGGATTTGCTATGTGGTTGCCAGGGTGTTGCTATGTGATTGATAATGTGTTGCTATGTGGTTGCTAAGGTGTTATTGGATTTCCAGTGTGCTGTGAGATGGTTGTCACTATGCAGTTAAAATGTGTTTTGTAGTTGCTGAGGTGTTGCTATGTGGTTGCTAAGGTGTTATGGGATTTCCAGTGTGTTGAGAGGTGGTTGTCACTATGCAGTTAAAATGTACTATGTGGTTGCTAATGTGTTGCTATGTGGTTGCTAAGGTGTTATGGGATTTCCAGTGTGCTGAGGTGGTTGTCACTTTGCAGTTAAGATGTACTATGTGGTTGCTAAGCTGTTGCTATGTGGTTGCTAAGGTGTTATAGGATTTCCAGTGTGCTGTGAGGTGGTGTCACTATGCTAGTAAAATGTGCTATGTGGTTGCTAAGGTGTTGTTATGTGGTTGCTAAGGTGGTATGGGATTTCCAGTGTGCTGTGAGATGGTTGTCTTTATGCGAATTAAAATGTGATGTGTGGTTGCTAAGGTGTTGCTATGTGGTAGCCAGGGTGTTGCTATGTGATTGTTAATGTGTTGCTATGTGGTTGCTAAGGCGTTATGGGATAGCTAGTGTGCTGTGAGGTGGTTGTCACTATGCAGTTAAAATGTGATGTGTGGTTGCTAAGGTGTTGCTATCTGGTTGCCAGGGTGTTGCTATGTGATTGTTAATGTGTTGCTATCTGGTTGCTAAGGTGTTATGGGATTGCTAGTGTGCTGTGAGGTGGTTGTCAGTATGCGATTAAAATGTGATGTGTGGTTGCTAAGGTGTTGCTATGTGGTTGCCATGGTGTTGCTATGTGATAGTTAATGTTTTGCCTATGTGGTTGCTAAGGTGTTATGGGATTGCTAGTGTGCTGTGCGGTGGTTGTCACTATGCGGTTAAAATGTGATGTGTGGTTGCTAAGGTGTTGCTATGTGGTTGCCAGGGTGTTGCTATGTGGTTGTCAGGGTGTTGCTATGTGATTGTTAATGTGTTTGCTATGTGGTTGCTAAGGTGGTATGGGATTGCTAGTGTGATGTGAGGTGGTTGTCACTATGTGGGTAAAATGTGATTTGTGGTTGCTAAGGTGTTGCTACGTGGTTGCTAAGGTGGTATGGGATTGCCAGTGTCCTGTAAGGTGGTTGTCACTATGCGGTTAAAATGTGTTTTGTGGTTGCTAAGGTGTTGCTATGTGGTTGCTAAGGTGGTATGGGATTGCCAGTGTACTGTGAGGTAGTTGTCACTATGGGGTAAATGTGTTTTGTGGTTGCTAAGGTGTTTCTATGTGGTTGCTAAGGTGGTATGGTGGTATGGTTGCTAAGGTGTTGCTATGTGGTTGCCAGGGTGTTATGGGATTTCCAGTGTGTTGTAAGATGGTTGTCACTATGCTGTTAAAATGTGTGATATGGTTGCTAATGTGTTGCTATGTAGTTGTCGAGGTGTTGCTATGTGGTTGCTGAGGTGTTGCTATGTGGTTGCTAACGTGTTATGAGATTTTCAGTGTGTTGTGAGGTGGTTGTCACTATGCTGTTAAAATGTGCCACGTGGTTGCCAAGGTGTTACTATGTGTGTGAAAGCGTGTTGTGGTTGCTTGCTTGCCCAACATTATGTCCACTTGTGAACTCACTCAGGTTATTAAATGCTGAAATTAACATTCATTATTAACTCTAATTAATGTAGTTAAGTGATGTTAATAAATGAAACCTTCCGGTTAAGTGTAACCCCAATATAATTGATATTAAGATGCACAAAGGTAACCGTTTCCTAATTGTAAGTAAATGTTAGTTAAGTGGCTGTTCAATTAAAAAAGGAATCCATTGACATTTATGATACTGAGCGCCAACACACACTCGAACGAAGGTTATTCAGTCTAATTCATAGTCAGCTTTGCATTTTGTTAAACACGAGAACTTGTAGCACTTTGTTCCTGTGTTTCTCACAGATTTTCGAGGGAAACACTGAGGGACGTGAACGATTCATGCATGCTAACATCGGCAGTGGAATAGTAAGTGGCTCAGTGAACGCGCTCAATCTTTCACAGTAAAAATGATTAGAGGCTCAGAAAGAGAGAGACAGAGACTGCTCAACCCGTAATCCCTCACACATACTCACTCTCTCTCTCTCTCTCTCTCCTCAGGAAATGTTTACTCCTCTTGCCTGACATAATGACTGTCAGTTTGGATTCTGTGCTGGAGTGTGTGGATGCTGCTGTTTGCATCTTTAAACAAAGATTAAACCTGTTTCACTGCAGACTGTTGCTTAAAATGTCAATTGTGTAGATTACTCAAAGATTTACAGCTGTATTTAATTCTGCAGCAAATGTCTGCATTAAACAATGGCACTATTATCTAGATTGCTACTGTTCACCCGAGTGTTGCTATGTAACTGTAAAGGTGCTGTCCGGTGGTTGCAACCATGTGTCTAAGAGATGTTTTACAGTGTTGCTTGCTATGTGGTTACAAGTGTGGTTGGTAGGGTGTTGCTCAGTTATTGCCAGGGTTTTGCTATGTGGTATGGGGTATCTAGGCTGCTACTCTTCTGTTGTTATGGTGTTGCTTTGTTGTTGCTTGGTGGTAGCGAGCATGTTACAGAGTTGTCTCCAGGGTGTTGCTAAGTGTTATCATTCTGTTGCTATGGAGTTGCTTTGTTGTTGCTAGGTGGTAATGAGCATGTTACAAAGTTGTCCGCAGGGTGTTGCTAGGTTTTATCCTTCTGTTGCTATGGAGTTGCTTTGTTGTTGCTAGGTGGTAGCGAGCATGTTACAAAGTTGTCCCCAGGATGTTGCTAGGCATTATTCTTCTGTTGTTATGGTGTTGTTTTGTTGTTGCTAGGTGGCAGCGAGCATGTTACAAAGTTGTCTCCAGAGTGTTGCTAGGTATTATCATTCTGTTGCTATGGAGTTGCTTTGTTGTTGCTAGGTGGTAATGAGCATGTTACAAAGTTGTCCGCAGGGTGTTGCTAGGTTTTATCCTTCTGTTGTTATGGTGTTGCTTCGTTGTTGCTAGGTGGTAATGAGCATGTTACAAAGTTGTCACCTTGTGTTACTAGGAATTAGCCTTCTGTTGCTATGGTGTAGCTTTGTTGTTGCTAGGTGGTAATGAGCATGTTACAAAGTTGTCCGCAGGGTGTTGCTAGGTTTTATGCTTCTGTTGATATGGTGTTGCTTTGTTGTTGCTAGGTGGTAATGAGCATGTTACAAAGTTGTCACCAGGGTGTTGCTGGGTATTATCCGTCTGTTGCTATGGTGTTGCTTTGTAACATGCTTGCTACCACCTAGCAACAACAAAGTTGTCCCCAGTGTGTTGCTGGGTATTATCTGTCTGTTGCTATGGTGTTAGATTGTTGTTCCTAGGTGGTAGTGAACATGTTCAAAGTTGTCCCCAGGGTGTTGCTAGGTATTATTCTTCTGTCGCTATGGTGTTAGATTGTTGTTGCTAGGTGGTAGTGAACATGTTCAAAGTTGTCCCCAGGGTGTTGCTAGGTATTATTCGTCTGTTGCTATGGTGTTAGATTTTTGTTGCTAGATGGTAGTGAACATGTTCAAAGTTGTCCCCAGGGTGTTGCTACGTATTATCATTCTGTTGCTATGCTGTTGCTTTGTTGTTGTTGCTAGGTGCTAGTGAGCATGTTCAAAGTTGTCCTTAGGGTGTGGCTAGGTAGTATCCTTCTGTTGCTGTGAAGTTGCGTTGTTGTTGCTAGGTGGTAGTGAACATGTTCAAAGTTGTCCCCAGGATGTTGCTAAGTGTTATCCTTTTGTTGCTATGGTGTTGCTTTGATGTTGCTAGGTTGTAGTGATAATTTTACAAAGTTGTCCCCAGGGTGTTGTTAGGCATTCATCTTCTGTTGCCATGGTGTTGATTTGTTGTTGCTAGGTGGTATCGAGCAAGTTCAAAGTTGTCCCCAGGTTGTTGCTAGGTATTATTCTTCTGTTGCTGGTGTTGCTTTTTTGCTGCTAGGTGGTTCCAGGCATGTTACAAAGTGTGGTGATAGATGGCTGAAAAGGTGTTGCTTTATTGTTGTAATAATGCTGTTGCCATGGGGGTTTCTATGTGATTCCCATGGTGTTGCTAGGTGTTTGGACAAAGTGTTGCTTTATAGAATGTTTTTCAGGGTGTTACAATACATTTGCATGAATGCTGCTGAGTGGTTCCTAAGGTATTGCTAGGTGGTTGCGAAGTTGTTGCATTATGTTGTGCTAGAATTTGGTTGCTAGGGTGTTGCTATGCGGCTGTAAAATGTGCTAGGTGGTAGCCTTACTCTGCAATGACAAATAAAAGTAAAATGCACATTTTACCTTTAACCCCATGTGTGCTGTTGGGTCGTTTTTATCTATTCTGGGCTGATTTTGAGACTTAATTGGACACAACGTTCTCTGTGTTTCAGCAAATGCTTTGAAAAAGTAAAAAAATAAAATAAATCAACAATACATTCTAGGCAAATTTACAGGAAAAACCAGCAACAATCAAGAATGCATGATTATATGCTGTCATTGATTTGAAATGAAAACGTGTGATTATAATAGAAGTCAATGGAGCAAAAACAGACACCAACATAACCAAAGGGGAGTCCGTTTGAACAGTACACAAAAGTTGGTCCCACTTTATATTGTGTTGCTTATACCTGTGAACTTACACAGTAACTAGATCTGTAAGTAGTATGTAACTACAGTGTATGTACACACTGGTACATAGTATTTACTTGTGTAATACTGGTGTAACTACACTCATGTACCAACACACTGAAGGGTATGTGTAAGTTCAAATGTGTAACAGGATATTAATAACTCAATCTTTGGTAAACTACCCCTTTAATGTGAATTACTGATGTGATTCTACAATTTACCTTAAAACAGCATATAAACATAAGGCATTTGTATATTTCTATATACGTTTTCAGCAGAATTTTGCTGTTGTTAAACAGTTGCACAAAGGTTTAGGTTTTATATATTACACAGTACTTTGTGACCATTTTACACTTTATATTGAGTGGACAGTTCTTGAGGATTTACCCTGTAATCACACTGATATCACAAGGAGAAACCTTCTAATGCAGTGTTAGTTCTGCCATTCTTATTCTTATACAGTGTTCAGAAGTACATGGTATGCAAACAGGTGTGGAAGTGGGAAAACACCTGCAAGTACATATTGTTACACAATGCAGTTATGCAATTCTTGTTACAGATGTGTACTTTCTTAGTGTTGTTACCAAAGTCCTGTTACACGTTTGAACTTACACATACTATTCAGTGTGTTGTTACATGTGTGTATTACACAAGTAAATACTATGTACCAGTGTGTACATACACAGTAGATACATACTACTTACACATCTAGTTACCATGTAAGTTCACAGGTATAAGCGACACTATAAAGTGGGACTCAAAAGTTAAACAGAGCTGACAAGCAACCTTTCATAATCAGAGATATATTTCGGAGCAAATAAAATGCTTTCTGTGACAAATTAATGTCCTGAGTGCAGCAAAGGCCAGTTTAGTGTCTATCTGGGAGATTATGCAGGTAAAAGCAGCATAAATCATCCTGATGTGCTGATGATGTCTGATTATGGCACATTATTCCTCTGTGCTGCGGTCCGGCAGCACTTTAGATGGCTGATTAATGACCTCGGACCCTCAGAGCGGCCCGCAGAAACACTAGAGACGGACCCGTCTGCAGCACATATGGTGTGTGTGGTCTGTGGTCGCGCTGAAGAGTGTGTGTGTGTCTCTGTGGCAGGGCAGCTGTGCTTGTGTCGCACTAAACTGACAAATACACACCAAAAATAACAGAGTGCTTCCCCTACAGAGACACGAGAGAAGACAAACTCATGATACCACACCACAGCTAAACATCTCTCTTGCGTTACAAAGAAAATCTAATAGCACAAAAAAGAAAACCTACCACGTTTGTAAAATTTCATCAGAAAAAAAATTAGCAACCAACTTACTGTTAGATTTCCTATTTCACTCCAAGGTTTCTGTAGGTATTGGCATATTTCGTGTGTGTGCCAATTTGTGTGTGTGTGCCTAAAATGTAGGTCAAGGGGCACTTAGTTAAACGTGTACAAGTGGCGCTGTTGAGATATTTCACCAAACCCAGCTCTGAAACAAATATCAAACACAAAGTTCCAGCACTTCTAGTGTGTTCGCAAAGTACTCGAGAAAAGTACTCAATCCCAAAGTCATCATGAAACCAAAACATTTGACACACCCTGGCAACTACGGCACACTACCAACTGCGTAGCAACACACTGGAAACAACCCACAACTTAGCTGCAACTGCATAGCAACTCCACCAAGACAAGTCCACTATTGCAACTGGCAACACCAACAACACATTAGCATCTGCTAAGTAACACCATGATAACCCCACAACACATCTGAAACTACAGTACTTAGGCAAAAACCTGGCAAACACCCCCAACACATTATCAACTGCACAGCAACACACAGTTAACCACATGTATACTGCATCATCACAAATTAAACTGCAGTGACAGCCTGCCAACAACCCAAGCAAGTGCATAGCAACACCCTGGCAACCATTAACAATACATTTAAGCACCATGGCAACCACACAGAACTGCATAACATTACCATTGAAACCACCTACAACAGCTAAGTAACTGCTGTACACCTGGAAACCACCTTAACGCATAAGAACATGCTAAAAAAAACACCCTAGCAACCAACCACAACAAATTAGCAACTTGCAACAACACATTAGCAACTGGACTGCGTCATCCTGGCAACAACCCACAATTCATAAGTAAATGCATAGAAACACCCTGGCAACACAACAAATTAGAAAGTACAAAGCAACAGGCTGGCAACCAACAACAACACATAAGCAATTAGACAACATCATCTTGACAACCTCATATAATACATTAGTAACTGCATAGCAACACCCTAGCAACAACCCAAAACACATAAACAACTACATAGCAACAGCCTGGTAACCATCCACAACACCTAAGTAACTACAAAGCAACATCCTGGCAACCAACAACAACACATAAGTAACTGGACAGTATCATCCTGGCAACCTCAGACAACTCATTAGCAACTGCATAGCAATCACACTGGCAACGACCCACAATACACAAGTAATGGCATAGCAACACCCTGGCAACCACCCATGACATGTAAGTAACCCCCTGGAAACCACCTGTAACACATACGCAATTAGACAACATAATTTTGGCAACTTCACACAATGCATTAGCAACTGCATAGCAACACCCTAGCAACCATCCACAACACATACGTAACTGCAAAGCAACACCTTGGAAATCAACAACAACACATAAGCAACTGCATAGCAACACCCTGGCAACAACCCACAACACATAAGCAACTGCATAGCAACCACCCATGACATGTAAGTAACTTTGCATAGCAACACCCTGGAAACCACCTATAACAAAACTACAACAAATTAGCAACAACAAAGCAACACCCTGGCAACCACCCACAACACATAAGCAAGTGCATAGCAACCACCCATGACATCTAAGTAACTGTGCATAAAAACACCCTGGAAACCACCTCTAACACATATGCAAATGCAACCACAACAAAATGGCAACTACAAAGCAACACCCTGGCAACCACCAACAACACATAAGCAATTAGACAACATCATCTTGGCAACCTCGCACAACATATTAGCCACTGCATAGCAACACCCTAGCAACCACCATCAACACATAAGCAATTAGACATCATCTTGGCAACCTCGCACAACATATTAGCCACTGCATAGCAACACCCTAGCAACCACCCACAACACATAAGTAACTATGTCTAGCAACACCCTAGCAACCACCAACAACACATAAGCAATTAGACAACATCATCTTGGCAACCTCGCACAACATATTAGCCACTGTATAGCAACACCCTGGCAACCACCAACAACACATAAGCAATTAGACAACATCATCTTGGCAACCTCGCACAACATATTAGCCACTGCATAGCAACACCCTAGCAACCACCCATGACACATAAGTAACTATGTCTAACAACACCCTGGAAACCACCTTCAACACATAAATAAATGCATATAAACACCCTGGCAACCAACCACAACAAATTAGCTAATACAAAGTAACACCATAGCAACCAACAACACATAATCAACTGCATAGCAACACCCTGGCAACCAACGACGACAGGCAAAGTAATTACATATAGCCACACCCCGGAAACCAACCACAACAAACTAGCAAATACAAAGCAACACCATGGCAACCAACAACACATAATCAACTGCATAGCAACACCCTAGCAACCATCCACAATACCCAAGTAACCACAAAGCAACACCCTTGCAACCACAAACAACACAAGCAATAGTCATCCTGGCAACCTTACACAACACATTAGCAACTGCATAGCAACACCCTAGCAACCACCCACAACATATTAGCAACTGCAAAGCAACACCCTAGCAACCACCCACAACATTCAATCATACTGGCAGTGAAATCTGTACGCACTACATTATCCTACAACATACGGTTCTGCATGTGTTCAAACAAGAGTAGAACAAGCAAGCACACACACACACACACACGCTGACCTACATTCACAGAACAGTGCTGTATTGTCCAGCCATCCCCGATCATCTCCAAAAGGGCTTCATTAGCCTCATTTACACACTCATGCACACATATGCACAAACTGCAGATAATAACAGGTCTGTGAAGCTGCAGTAGATGAATATTTCAATATCCAGAGCATCAAAATAGTCCACTATAGAGACTCGAAGGATCAACAAAAACAAAAAAAGAGATAAATTAACCTGAAATATTAATGAAAACGTCAATATAGAAACACTACACACACTGAGAAACACTCTTCATCACTCTAGTGTCAGCACTATCAGCACTCCTGGGAATCAAACCCATGACTTTAGGATTGCGAGCGCTATAAACTCCAGCATATATGGAGACACGTGTGCAGAAAAAGCTGGAGAGCTATAGAAAGTGTTTTGTTTTTATATTAGAGACCAATCAAAATATATAATTCAAATGCAGCAAAAGTAAACAAATAAATAGAAATCTAAACATTAAAATGAAACAGTATGCTAAAGAATGAAGTGTAGTATAAAAAGGGTAAAACAATATATATATACAGTTGAAGTCAAAATTATTCGCTCCCTTTGAATTTTTTTTTATTTTTTAAATATTTCCCAAATGATGTTTATCAGAGCAAGGACATTTTCACAGTATGTCTGATAATATTTTTTCTTCTGGAGAAAGTCTTATTTGTTTTATTTCGGCTAGAATAAAAGCAGTTTTTAATTTTTTAAAAACCATTTTAAGTCAATATTATTCGCCCCTTTAAGCTATTTTTTCCTGATTGTCTACAGAACAAACCATCATTATACAATAACTTGCCTAATTCCCCTAACCTGCCTAATTAAGCTAATTACCCTAGTTAAGCCTTTAAATGTCACTTTAAGCTGTATAGAAGTGTCTTGAAGAATATCTAGTCTAATATTATTTACTGTCATCATGACAAAGAGAAAATAAATCAGTTATTAGAGATGAGTTATTTAAACTATTATGATTAGAAATGTGTTAAGAAATCTGCTCTCTGTTAAACAAAAATTGGGGAAAAAAATAAACAGGGGGACTAATAATTCTGACTTCAACTGTGTGTGTGTGTGTGTGTGTGTGTGTGCGTGCGTGCGTGCGCACGTGCGTGCGTGCGTGCATGCGCGTGCACGTGCGTGCGTGTGTGTGTGTGTGTGTGTGTGTGTGTGTGTGCGTGTGTGCGTGCATGCGTGCATGCGTGCGTGCGTATATATATAAGTTAAGTGGAGTATAAAAATAAAAAATAACCATTTAATTAATTTTTTTATATAATTTTAATATGCTTATAGAGTACAAATAATAATATTTTTTTACCTATTTATTTATTGTGTTAAGTGTAATATAAAAATAAATAAATGAACAAAAATATTTTTTATTTTATAATTTAAATATGCTTATGGAGTATAAAAAGTAAAAAATAAATAAATTAATTAATTAAATAAATAAAATGTAAATTTATTAATTCATTCATTTTCCTTCAGCTTAGTCCCTTTATTAATCAGGGGTCGCCACAGCGAAATAAACCATCAACTATTCCAGAATATGTTTTACGCAGCGGATACCCTTCCAGCTGCAACCCAGTACTGGAAAACACCCATACACTCATTCACACACACACACACACACTACAGCTAATTTAGTTGATCAATTCCCCTATAGCGCATGTGTTTGGACTGTGGGGAAACCGGAGCACCCGGAGGAAACCCACGCCAACACGGGGAGAACATGCAAACTCCACACAGAAACACCAACTGACCCAGCCGAGAGTCGAACCAGCAACCTTCTTGCTGTGAGGCCACAGTGCTAACCACTGCACCACCGTGCCACCCATGTAAATATATTCATTTATTTATTTAAGAGGAGTATATAAATAAAAGATAAATAACCAAACAAACCATTTCGTATATATTTTTATTAAGTTAAATATGCTTATAGAGTATAATGAATTAATAAATAAATGTATTTATTTATTTAAGAGTTATGTGAAGTATAATAATAAAAAACAAACAAAAAAAAGCTTAATTCAATAAATTTTATATTGTAAATTAAATACGATTATGGGGTATAAAAAGTAAAATGAGCTAAATATAATAATTAAAACTAAAATAAAAATTAATTAAATGGGAAAAAAGGGGCGGCACGGTGGCTCAGTGGTTAGCACTCACGCCTCACAGCAAGAATTTCACTGGTTTGAGTCCCGGCTGGGTCAGTTGGTGTTTCTTTGTGGAGTTTGCATGTTCTCCCCATGTTGGCGTGGGTTTCCTCCGGGTGCTCCGGTTTCCCTCACAGTCCAAACACATGCGCTATAGGGGAATTGATGAACTACATTGGCTATAGTGTATGAGTGTGTGAATCTGAGAGTATATGGGTGTTTCCCAGTACAGGGTTGCTGCGGAAAGGGCATCCGCTGTGTAAAACGTACTGGATAAGTGGGCAGTTCAATCCGCTGTGGCGACCCCTGATTAATAAGGGATTAAAGTTGTGGTCACACTGCACTCTTCGTCCCATAGAGACCGGAAACACAAGCTTGTGTGACAAGTTTCACGGCTCACTTCGTTGCAAAGTTCAAACTTGGTGAACTCTGACCTGTAAAATCGCACTAAGTGACTGTGTGAGACCAATCGAAGATCAAAACCTGACCTCTCTGGACAGAAATTTAAAATATGGACCAATCGCTCCCTTTTTTTAAGGTCTAATTATCTTGTTTAATCCCGCCCTTTTTCACAGCTCTGTATGACAGAATTTCGCGTGCTGAAACTCTAGTGACCGTAATAAATAGTGATAACAGTTTAATTTATCTAGGATGCATTACATTGACAGATTATAGATTTATTAATGTTACTAAAAATGTTAAACTAATTAAAAGCTGCTCTTCTTCTAATCAAGAATCTTGAAAATAAATTGCATCAGTTTTCACAGGAATGTAAAGCAGCACACGTTTTCAACACTGATAATAAAGTTTCAAATCAACATATTAGAATGACTTTCTAATGTGATGTGATAGGTGGCACGGTGGCTCAGTGGTTAGCACTGTGGCCTCACAGCATGAAGGGCACTAGTTCGAGTCCCGGCTTGGTCAGTTGGTGTTTCTGTGTGGAGTTTGCATGTTCTCCTCGTGTTGGGGTGGGCTTTCTCCGGGTGCTCCGGTTTCCCCCACAGTCCAAACACATGCGCTATAGGGGAATTGATCAACTAAATTGGCCATATGTGTGGGTGTGAATCAGTGGTGTAGTCCTAAAAAAAAAGTGGTGTACTATTACCCACCCAACCCAAATATTAAAAGTAGGCAAAGAAACGATGAAACTATATATATTTTTTTATTATTATTATTATTTTTTTTATATTATTATTTAACATAAGTTACCTGTAACTATTGAAAGAAAAAACAAATACTATGGAAGTTAATGATTACAGGTTTCCAGCTTTCTTCAAAATATCTTCTTTTGTGTTAAACAAAATTAAAAAAAGACAAACCGGTTCGGAACAAGTAAAGGTTGAGTAAAGGATGACAATTTTACTTTTTTTGAATGAACTATCCATTAAAAAAGGAAAAATATTTAAACAAATTTGTTAATTTTTAAGCGAGATGCTAATAGCCTAATCCTATTCAATGATTTATGCTTGGCTAATAGTGCCCCCAGCAGACCCGGAGATTGGCTGAGTATATTAAGCTGTGGTCAAACCTGGGTAAAAGCCAACTGTTTAACTCTAAAGGGACTTGTAAAATAAGCCTATAATTAATATAACAATATATATATATATATTTTATCAGGAAAATAAAAAGTTTTTTCTTCAAAAACTCAAATACTAGCCTATACTCAAGTATTTTTTTCCATGTTTTAAATAGAACTGCCACTTTTATAATTTAAAATGTAATATAAAAATATAAACATATTAAAAAATGTGCAGGCTAATTTACATATTTCACTATCATAATAGGAAATAATTTTTAACAAGATACAACACATAATGTTTCACTCTGATATGCAGTTAAATGAGTACATTCACTGAGTGCTTCTGTCACTGTGTTTAATCCTGTGTATGAATGTATGATATAGTTAATGCCACATGCACTGTAATGTGTTTTATAATCATAGTTAATTGATAAATGTTCGTTAAGAGTTGCATTTTCGCTGGAGGAAACAGCTGTGATGATGAGGGGAGCGCCAAGGAAACAGTAGATGGGGAAACCCGATTGGTACATGTGATACAAGCGTTTCAATAGCAAAGAACTGCGCATATGCAGATATTATATCAATCTATAGATAAACACACCTTCTGCTCTCACTCTGCAAAGCTGTGGTTTGCTGATTAAACGAAAAACGAGTTGAAAACGGAGGAGCAGAAGTCTGCCGCCGTTTTCATATCAAATTTAAAGGGGACTAAGGTGATCATTTAGTAGTGTACACTTTATGAGGAAATCGCAAAACATTTTGAGGGACTGAACAGAAATATAGGGGGCTAAAGCGATGCCCATGCTTTTTAAAATTATTTTACCTCAGTGTTTCAGCGAGACATCATTTAGTTGACTTGTCGTCGTTATCGAAAAACTCCCGAAATGTTCTCACAGCTGCTGCGGTCGTCAGGGGGCGGGGAATGCCGCAAATTAAACAAAAATCCACTGATTGCTACGGAGACCCGGAAGGGACGTGATGGTGGAAAAAAAACTGAGTGGGAGAAAATACGGCATAATCCAGGAAAAAACGGGAGGGTTTACATGTATGAAGTGAACAGGAAGTGTTTGTGGAAAAACAGTTTTGCGAGGGAACGCAAAACATCTTTGCGTTCCCTCGCAAAACATCTTTGCGTGCCCTCGCAAAACATCTTTGCGTTCCCTCGCAAAACATCTTTGCGTTCCCTTGCAAAACATCTTTGCGTGCTCTCGCAAAACATTTTTGCGAGGGAACGCAATCTTTGCGAGGGAACGCAAAGATGTTTTGCGAGGGAACGCAATCTTTGCGAGGGAACGCAAAAACTTTTAAAAATATATATTTTCCTATCACTGTTTTTTTTTTTTCCCACCCATTTTTTTTTTCTCCCACTCAGTTTTTTTTTCCACCATCACGTCCCCTCCGGGTCTCCGTAGATTGCAACAAATAAGATGCAAGTAAAAAAAACCTTTGGTATACAGTTAAAGGGGACACGAATACACGTAAATTAGGGAAGTCTAATCAGAAAAACAAGTGAGTATACCGAGGGTATACGCAATTATTGATCCTCAGAAGTCGTAATACCCAAACAGCTCATGGAAAAAAGTAGGCATACTGAGTATACGTGCGGATAGCCCCGACTACACCACTGGTGTGAATGCAAGAGTGTATAGGGGTTTCCCAGTACTGGGCTGCAGCTGGAAGGGCATCCGTTGTGTTAAACATATTCTGGAATAGTTGCCGGTTCATTCTGCTGTGGCGACCACTAATAAATAAAAGGACTAAGCCGAAGAAAGATGAATGAATTACAACTTTTGTGAGTATATTACTTTAAGACAAGTAATCATTCGAGATCATTATTAATCTGAACTCTTCATAATGAAACGCTTAGGATGCACAGAACTGAATTATTTAAGGCTGAGCTACTGTAAGGTTTATCTTCTTCGCTGTAATTATTCCATCATAAAACTCTAAAGTTCCCTTAAAGGTCGAGCAAGTACTGTCTGCTTCTGGAGTGTGTTCAATTCTGCGGCGCCTTGAGATGCTGAAGATGAAGTGAACACTGGGTTTATGGGATTAACAGTGAGTTATACACTCGGCTGTTCTGTATATAAACAGCAGGTTCACTTAAGACGGGGCAGACGCTGACAGGAGTCTCCACTGTAGAAAGCATCTATCAATGAACACCTTCTGTATTTGTGTGTTTATTTGTGGTTGTGAATTGCATTGTGAGATGTTGATCTCTGCTCTGTCCACATTTGATGCTAAAAATTCAACTCTACACGCTTATTTCACGCGACCGCCATTTTAGAACACGAAAGCGAGGCTGCGGTGGGAAGAAAGCCGGAAGTATCGGATCAGCACTGTAAACATTGCAACAATATGCTGTGTGCTATAAACCTCCAGCTGTTGCTGCGACTTCAAAATGCAGAAATGGTGTAAACATCACTTTAATATCATTCAGTTCAGTTTAATTTAATCAATTAAAAGCATATTAGGTGTCAAACACCATCACAATCTCTTTAAGAGTGATACGCTTAAGTGTCCTCCTAGACTTCAGTCCAGGGCAGCAGGTAAACACCGTGGGGACGCTTCCCTGCTTCAGCCTATGTAACCCGGTGAGTGATGAAACACTGCAGTCCTCTGTAGCACATCTTCGTGTTGTCTTTAACAGTGTTGTCCCGGTACTGAAGTTTTAAAAACGTCAATTTCCCCGCTAACATATACGCGGCGCTGAGCGCGCTCATAAACACCGCTGATTTGCCGTAGTATTCAGCAGTGCTCAACAGAATGACTGTGAAGGTTATCAGCTTCCTGCTCTTCACAGATTGAAAACACACATAGACGGACATTGGATCGTTTTAAAGCCGTGAAGATCAGTCGACTCATCAGCGGATCACTCGTCTGTGTTTGCACTCAGTAAACAGCGATGAGGTGAACTGATGACCTTCACAGCCAATCAGAGTGATTTCTGTTGAGCACGTGAACACAATGGCCAATCAGCGCTGTTTAAGAACTCTATGAACAGTGTCTTAAATGTTAACGAGAAATTGGCGTTTTTTTATATTTCATTACGGAAATTTTGTATTGTGACTAGTCTAATATAGTGAAAGACTCAGTTCATTAACTTGAGTTTGATGAATGGCATCTAAAATGTGTGTTTGGGAAAGAAAACGTTAGCTAAGTAGTGCCATTTCCCTTAACTTAGCTGAAAATGAGGTCAAATGTCCCTTTTTATTTTCACTATTCATTCAGAACGGACCTTAGGGTCACTCGGAAGGCGCTGAAATCATAAATTTGTGTCACTTTCTCTTCGCTGATAAGATATACAGCCAGGTACACAACATTCCTGTGTGACTCAGTCTATACTTCCGGGTTTCTTCCCACCGCAGCCTCGATTTCGCTGTTAATAATGGCGGCCGCGTGAAATCAGTCTACAGGGCTGCAGGATTCTGGCAAAAATGAGAATCACTATTTTTTTTTTGCGTAAATCAAGATCAGGATTTTCTCAGGATGCTGTAGATGTAAAATAAAGGTTAATATGAGTTGGCTATTATTATTGTTATTTCTCAAACATATGGTAAAACAACAATAATGATAATAATAATAATAATAGGCCTGTGTGTAGGTCTACTGTTGGTTAAAATGCTAAACTTTATATAGACTTGGAACATGAACATACTTTAAGTTTGTCCTGGTTGTTAATTCACAGTAAAGTGACGACATCAGAATACAACTATTCATAATTCTGAAGTTGAATTATTATGTTTGAGACATGTGCTCGTTATTAACAACATTATTAGACCATTTTATTTACTGGTAATACGAGACATTTGTCATTATCAGATTCCCTTTTGCATTATAGTCAGCGTTATATAGGCTAGAGTGGTTATACTAACATTTATTTTCATGTACAGCACTATGTGTTTGCTATGAAAGAAAAAACATGTCAAATGCTTGTAGTAATATTACTAGTGCTGCCAAGTGATTAGGAAAAATTAACTAATTAATCACACCTTTTTTGCGATTAATCACAATTCAACGACTGCAACTTGTCATTTTGGCTATTCAAATGTAAAATGAATGTAAACTCAAGACAAAGAAACCATTTAAATTCTGAATATGATTGTTTATCAGAATTTTTGCTTAACTTGTAACACAGATTTCTTCATGTAAACAACATACCTGAAATAAACCATCAAGATCCTCAAACACATGGCTTAAAAGCCACATTTATTACAGGAATAAAGACACAGGCATGTAAGCGCCATTTGAATTTCAAAACAATCAATGCCAATAACAAACAAACATGATTTCCATGTTGGATTCTAAGTGGACTACTAAAAATCCAAAATACGGGCATTGCAGATGTGGAAAATTATAATAATAAAGTATTGAATACAAACAATTGTACTCATTGTAAAGTTGTATTGCGAGTTGAGAACATTAATTATAAAGTAGAAAGTAGAAGTTGCTAAGACAGTCCAGTCAGTTGACATTATCGGGACAATGTGGCCCTTTTCTTTTGAATGATGTGACCTGAGAGTGAGAACAGTCTCTCACAAGCAGAATCACAGAATCCGCTCATGAATTTCGGTGCCTAAATTTGGTGATGCGACAAGGACGTAAGCATCAAAGGCACGCACAGGTACACGTTGTGTCACACCAAAGACTATAGAATTCTTACAAGGACTTTGGCCACACCATCTCTAAACATTTAATTCGTAGTACAGCGCACCTGGTGAGCGACTCCCTTCAGATTTATCAACACGTACAATCGAGTTCATCAAATTCGCTTAAACTAAGCATTCTAAGGTATGGCTATAATGTACAAGCAAGTATTCTGACACAGCAACGTGAAGCAGACGCTTTAGAAAAGTTGTGTGTTGTGGGGAAACACGTCAAACCTAATGAAGCATTTAAGGGCGCATGGAATCAACTTAAAGGCAGAGGAATGATCTGTCTTTGACAGCCTGCGACATCATCTGGCACTTTCACTGAGTACATTTACATTACATGATGCAACATTATTTTATACTGAAACTTTCCTTCTAAAAGCACTTCCTTGGACTTATCCATATCTCTTTGCACGTTAAACACACGTCGGCCACAACAGGAAAAAAAAAAAACTGCAACTGCGTTAATTGCGTACATTTTTTTACGCGTTAAATATTTCAAATTAATCGCGTGCATTAACGCGCTAATTTTGACAGCACTGTTACTCTAAAATGCGATATGATCATTTAGGGTGCTTTCACACTAGCACTTTTGGTCCGCACCTGGGTTCGTTTGACGTCATAGTACGGTACGTTTAGCTAGTGTGAACGTATCTTCTGAACTCGGGTGCGCACCCGTGAACCGTCCCCGAGTCCGCCTGAAGAAGGTGGTCTGGGGTACGATTGATGTGAACTCTGGTACGGTTCACTTCTAGTATGAATGCAATCGCACCAAATAGCGGAAGTGAACCACCAACTGTACAACAAACTATCGTTTTCATAACGTTCATTCGTGTGTGTGAGTGTGTGTGTCACGTATTTTACCTTGGTGACAAGCGGGACTGAGCCAAGCACAGTGATACACAGTGATGTCTGCTTGTCTCCTCCAGAAACAGCTTCTGCAGACACTGTGTGATGTTCTGAATGTTTATAATGTTTTTGCAGCAGACAGACGCGAGTCGCTTTCTGCATGTCCAAAACTAAAAGATTCAGTAAAAGCAAATCGACTGCGATGTGCGGAAGTCTTTCCATTTTGGCGCTTTGCTTTCGTGACTGTCACCTAGCAACAGCCGTAAACAAAACAGCAGCTCTATGACGCAAGTGTACCGGGGTTCAGAAGGAAAAAAGACAGTGTGAACACAAACCAACCGAGAAGGTGGCAAGGGGGGACAATCGAATTTGGGTACGGTCCAGGCAATTGAACCAAGTGTGAAAGCACCCTAAAATGATGTGCGCGCAGGTTTCACTCACTGTCTAGTGCGCTACAGTCATGGCCGCTGTCACGAAAAAACCCACATGCAAATCACACTTCCCGTGCGGCTCCCAAACAACCAACTGAACATTATTTACAGCTGTATTAGTTGTTATTCACAGCCTGTGCAGGTTCTGTTCACTAAAGTAGGCATCACTGGCAAGCACGCGCTTGTCCTCTCAGTAGTAAACAAACAGCTCGTGTTCAGCTCACGTGTGATTTCGCGGCTGCGAATACATCATTACATTAAAACAGACATGACATTTTTGGGTGCATTATACCTTATAAATACAGTATGTGGCTCTTTTAATGCCATTTGGAGGTGTCCGCGTTGCTGTGAAGACCTGTACGCTTCTCTCCTGACCTTGAAAATATAATTGGCTGAATCATAGAAAAGCTGAATTAAGATGGTGTGTAGGGTCAAATCGACATCGTGATCTTTTTTCGATTAATCGTGCAGCCTAACAAAGTGACTTTTACTGACATTTGAGTAGTGTGTAATAATATAATAAATAATATCTAGAGAAATAGGTGTGTAAACTAGCCGAACATGTGCTGCAGTTTATTACAAGGTTTCTGTAGTCTAATATACAACACCAACACACACAATATAACACTGCACATTATTACAGATGACAATAAAAGACACCTTTTACAACTTTACAAGGTTAAAAGTTGTTGGAAGAAAGATCAAGATCCCATAATGCAACTCAAAAGCAGAAATAAACATGGACAAATAAACCATAAACCACAAAATATGGAAAACTGCTAAGTTACAGATATTTATTTTTAGTGTATTTAAAAGATTTTGAGTTTCTCATCTCATTCTCTAAAAGAAAGACACAAACTGAGTCATGATGAATTAAATTCCTGTCACCATGGTTACCGCATCACATCACCGACAGCCAATCAGCACAGACAGCAAAAGTTAACAGAGAGAACAAGAGTCACGATGAGCTCCAAATCAACTCCATGTACTGCCTTCACATTCATTTAAACACTGTACAGATGTAGAATACCAAAAATATGTATAATTAATACTTGATGCATGTTATATTTATCAAACACATGCATATGTGTGTATATTTATAAAAAAGTATAGACTTCCCTGCTGAAAAATCCAGCTTAAACCAGCCTAAGCTGGTTGGCTGGTTTTAGCTGGTCGACCAGCCTGGTTTTAGAGGGGTTTTGGCCATTTCCAGGCTGGTTTCCAGCCATTTCCAGCCTGGTCTTAGCTGGTCAGGCTGGGAGTTGACCAGCTAAAACCAGCTTGACCAGCCAAAACCAGCTATGTCCAGCTTAAACCAGGCTGGTCAAGCTGGTTTTAGCTGGTTTAAGCTGGTCATTTTCCAGCCTGACCAGCTAAGACCAGGCTGGAAATGGCTGGAAACCAGCCTGGAAATGGCCAAAACCCCTCTAAAACCAGGCTGGTCGACCAGCTAAAACCAGCCAACCAGCTTAGGCTGGTTTAAGCTGGATTTTTCAGCAGGGTTGTATTTTGGATGTGATTAAACATTTATTTATTAGACAGTATATATAGATATTAGAGGTGGGCATAGATTAATTTTTTCAAACTAGATTAAAGTGGCTCATTTGAATTCTGCCGAAGGCATTCAGAATATGTGTGCTACCCTAAATAATAAGTCCTTGAGAACGGGTTTCTCAAGCCAGGTAACGCATTAGACCATGGAGCTCATCTCCTGTTTCCAAAATGCATCACAAACTGCTTGAGAAACTGTTCTACTCTGATAATTGGTGATGAAAATAAATGATGTTCAATAAGATGTGCTTGTGTTTACTCACTGTTTATTCAGTTAAACATGAATGTTGAACTGTAGGCCTACATAAGCTCCAAACAGAGATTTCATACTTGCTTTTGATTTATGCACATACAGAAAATGCTGCTTCACAAAGGCAAGTTCACAGAGCCCTGACGGTGTCAAACATTGAGTATGTTTACATGGGCAACAATACTTTAATACGATATTAATATGATTAAAACAATACTCTGATTAGGAGTCTACCATGTAAACATCGATTTTTGATTACCTAATGCGACTAAAGTCATAACTAAACTAAACAGAAATGGAATTAAGACATGTGGAGTATGCAGATATTAGTGGCATTACTAACAAAATATTACCGTCGAGGTTGTTGCTAGATCGGATACATTTGTGGCCGAAAGTTAACGAGAATTATTTATGTTATTTATGAAATTTCCGATTTATTGTATTTTATTATTGTCTACCCCCACCCCAACCCTAAACCCAACCGTCACAGAAGCGTAAAAACAGTAGTTGTACCGAGTTTTATTTATCTTATTTATGAAATTACCCAATAAATTGTATTTTTTAACCCCTACCCCCACCCCTAAACCCAACCGTCACAGTACTGTAAAAATATTAATTATTGTTATACAGTGTCATTAAAAAATGCTGCAATATTAATGTGCATATCGCACTTCCGGCCGGCCGCATATGCGATCTAGACTTTACCCATGTAGGACTTTTCGCCATATTTTCCAACAAGATCCACACGTGGCTGTCAGTAATGGAC
>LR812531.1:60898420-60968420 GCA_903798195.1 Danio kyathit
CAATCAAACAGTGCTGAAAGAACTAGAGCTGCTGTATCTGCATCAGGGTCACTTTAAAGGGTCAGTTCACACAAAAATGTAATCTACTCACTATTTACTCTCCCTCTTTCTTCTGTTAAACACAAATGAAGATATTTTGAAGAACGCTGACAACTATTGACTACAAAAGTTGAAAATGTAGCGCTGCTCTGTATTAAACAATGCAGTAGGATACTATTGCACAGTGTATGATTGTTGTTATAAGGTCAAGGTAAAACATAAGGTCAAGAATCTTGGTGTGACTCTGGAGTCAGATCTGAGTTTCAGTAGTCATGTCAAAGCAGTAAGTAAATCAGCATACTATCATCTCAAAAACATTGCAAGAATCAGATGCTTTGTTTCCAGTGAGGACTTAGAGAAACTTGTTGATGCTTTTATAAGCAGCAGGGTGGATTACTGTAACGGCCTCCTCACGGGCCTTCCCAAAAAGACAGTCAGACAGTTGCAGCTCATCCAGAACGCTGCGGCCAGGATTCTGACCAGAACCAGCAAATCAGAGCACATCACACCTGTCCTCAGGTCTTTACACTGGCTCCCAGTTACATTCAGAATAGATTTTAAAGTATTATTACTGCTCTATAAATCACTAAATGGCCTAGGAGCTCAATACATTACAGATATGCTCACTGAATACAAACCTAACAGATCACTCAGATCTTTAGGATCACATAAACTAGAATCTCCAAGAGTTCAGTCAGAGCAGGGTGAATCAGCTTTCAGCTTCTAACAGCGCCCCCTACTGCTGGAATCAGCTTCCAGAAATGATCAGATGTGCTCCAACATTAGACACATTCAAATCCAGACTGAAAACACATCTGTTTAGCTGTGCCTTTACTGAATGAGCACTGTGCTACGTCCAGCAGATCACACTAGTGTGTCTTTCTTTTCTTTTTCATTCTTTTATAACCTGTTTAACACATTTTAATCAGTTTTTAATCATTTTTATTATTTGTTTTTATTTTCTTATACTCGTCTCTTTTATTTCTGTTTATGTAAAGCACTTTGAATTGCACTTTTGAACTTCTGCGGACCTTCGCGCCGCGTTAACGAATCAGGCGCTTGCTCTTGTGGGAGCTTGATTGTGATGTAGCACCTTTTGTTGGTGTCCCGGGGGAAATCCTTCAGCCGACAACTGAAACTGGGCTCGGCTCAGTCAGAAGCACCGCTGAAAGCCTCCGTCATCCAGGTTAAGTTTCTAGAGGAGTTTATGAGCTCACAGAGCTGGGTGCACCTCTGAAAGGATCTAGTGGACTTAGACACTGCTCCAAACGTATCGACGCTGTTTTACAGCCTTCATAAAGCACATAAACACAGTTATTTTATCAATAAAATCCATGTTAGCCATTTAGCAACGAAGCTACAGTCACCGGGCAGACAGAAGCCCTGCCCATGACGCGAATCCGCGTCTGTTCTGAAGTGAATTTGACGCGCCAATGAAGCGGAGTCTGACGCGCGAATGAAGCGGAGTCTGACACGCGAATGAAGCGAGTAAACTCAAATGTTCACGGGTCTATTTACTCGCGAATAGCGTGATTTAGCCGCGCGTTCCGCGTCTGGTGTGAACACAGCATTAGAAGTGAATCTATTTACTTCGCACTGCAGGTGTTTGACCCTTTCGCACCTCAGAGTCTGTAGTCTTGCTGCCATTGACCAGATCGAGCCGGTTCTCCTCCAGTCAGTCCTTGCTGTTGCTCCCGCGACAAAAACAACGAGTGGACATGACAGCAGCATGGTGATAGCATTAAATACAGAGACGTAAAACTATTACTTTTACACGTTTGTACCCAATAATGGGTTTTACTTTTGTATCGCGATTGCGAACGAATCTTTTTAACCGGATCTTCTAAATGAACCGGTTGAACTAGTTCACCAAATCGAACTGAATCATTTAAAATGATTCGTGTCTCCAGTAAGCACTTATCCACAAACTACTTACTTTTTAGCAAGTCTAATACCTCCCTCTGACTCTGAATAATCCAATATATACTCTTATTCAGTTATTAGAACAGTAACGTTACACTGCGATCAAATTTGAGAAGCAGTGAACCGATAATACTGCGCATGCGTGATTCAGTGAACCAAACACAAACAGTACATGACAGCCTGCTGTGACTGAACTAAACTTGAACAGCAGCACCGCGGGTAAACCGAGGGCTTAATGAGAGGATCTGGTGAAAAAGCCTAAGTTTATTTCATAACAGAAAATCGTAATGGAGTTTAAATAAGTGAATCATGATTCAGTTCAGTTGCAAAACTTTACTGTAAGACATTTTTCAGATCATGGTGATGTTTTAACTGACTGAAATTACTATTGCTGACTACATAATTTTGGTAACACTCCTTACACTGGCTGCCTGTTAAGTTTCGTATTGAATTTAAAGTATTACTCCTTACCTATAAAGCTTTAAACAATCTAGCTCCTGTTTATCTAACCGACCTACTGTCTCGCTACAATCCAACCCGCTCTTTACGATCTCAAAACTCAGGGCTTCTGGTAGTACCTAGAATATCAAAGTCGAGTAAAGGAGGTCGAGCCTTCTCATTTATGGCCCCTAAACTCTGGAATAGCCTTCCTGATAATGTCCGAGGCTCAGACACACTCTCACTCTTCAAAACTAGATTAAAGACCTATCTTTTTAGCAAAGCATACACTCAGTGCAGTACATAGCGATATGACGCATGATGTGCCCACACATGATTTTGGTTCTCGTTTATATACACTATGAACAGCAGCTACGCTAATTATTCTCCTTATTCTGTATTTCCACCTGGGGGTTCTCATCTTGAGGCCCTCAGACTATGCAGTGCCACTGACGCGATCCGAGACCAGCGACGAGATGATCCCAAGGTTTTCTGGACCAGGCCGTATCCTGAGCAGCTGCTGTGGTGGCCATCGTGGAGTGAGAGCATGAGACTGACTCCTGTGATGCTCCAAGGGCAGACGAGTCTTCGTTGAGGTCCACCGTGCTGCGCCTAGACTGCAGCTCTGCACAAGACGTTTGGCCATAGGAGAAATGGTCGTGCCCAACTGAGCCTGGTTTCTCTCGAGGTTTTTTAAATCTTCGCTTTCGCCAATTGGTGAAGTTTTTTCCTCGCTGCTGTCGCCACTGGCTTGCATGGTTCGGGATCTGTAGAGCTGCGCATCGATGGATTTGCTCTTCAGTGTTTGAACTCTCAGTAGTGATTATTAACCCACACTGAACTGAGCTAAACTGAACTGAACTTAATCTCTGAAAACTGAACTGACACTGTTTCAATTCACTATAATCTTCTATGTGAAGCTGCTTTGACACAATCTACATTGTATAAGCGCTATACAAATAAAGATGAATTGAATTGAATTGAATACCCTGTTTGGCAGTCTTTTTGAACATATGTTCAATATTTTGTGATAATGACGCCGCTGCCTGCCTTTTCTGCCTCTCTTGCTCTTTTCGACCCACAGCGTTACTCAGTATGAATGTCACATCAAAGATTCAAATGTTACCGCTCAGTGGGTTATGTCACGTGACTCGCGGCACATTATTGTGGCTTTGAGGCTCCATGGGATTCAAATTACTGGCCAGAGTTATTTAAAATGACACTTTATTACAATAAATATTAAATATAAATGTAACTATTTATATAATAAATATATTACATAATAATAAATTATATAAAAATAATTAAAAGGACAAATTCTGGACCCCCCTGGCTACGGGCATGGATACACACTCATTCACACTCAACGACCACACCAGCGATCTCCTTGGTGTGGTGTTGAATGTGCTTTATAAATAAATTGAGTTGGTATCGGCAGCATGGTGGCTCAGTGGTTAGCACTGTCCCCTCACAGCAAGAAGGTTGCTGGTTTGAGTCCCGGCTGGGTCAGTTGGTGTTTCTGTGTGGAGTTTGCATGTTCTCCCCAAGTGTCCAAACACATGAGCTATAGGGGAATTGATTAACTAAATTGGCCGTAGTGTATGAGTGTGTGTGTGTGTGTGTGTGTGTGTGAATGAGTGTGCATGGGTGTTTCCCTGTACTGGGTTGCAGCTGGAACGGCATATGCCGGAATAGTTGGTGGTTCATTCTGCAGTGGCAAACCCTGATAAATAAGGGACTAAGCTGAAGGAAATGAATGAGTTGGTATCAGTACAGCAGAAAAGTGAGATGTGTCATGCATCATCCAGATGAACTGCTGTCCATATTTCTCCCCACACATCTGATGTATATTAAAGAGCATCTGACTACAGAAGCATAAAACTGGATCAATTCAATCTAACCTGTAATATGCAAACGCAATTAAAATGTAAAGCTGCAGTAACAGGTGAATATGCTAATGCAATCTAAATGCATTATAATAACATGTAAATTATCAAGCATGCTAATGCAATTTCAATTTAATCATGGATGTGAATGTATTTAAGGAAAACGATCTTGCTATCCTTATTGCATTAAATAAACAGAATTCCTGCTGATATATTTTGGTTAGGATCATTTTAAGGGATTGCAAATGCTAATTAAATCTAGCATTACATTACATTGCTATTTCACAGATTGCATTTAAAATCTACCCACATTTATGTTTGCATATGTTATTATTATTAGCTTGAGGGGTAGCTGAAATATTATTAGATTTCATTAAATATTATTATTAGATAATAAAACATTAAAGGAGCTGTGTGTTAGTGTTCGACTCGTCTGTCTGCTTCAGCTCGCTTTACAGTATAATCAGACTTCAAAAGTCTCGCTCAGATTAAGATTGAAATCAGAGAGGGAATCATACGCCGGCTCAATGACGCATACACACTAATAATCACACATGGCTGAGTACACTAATGAGGGGACGTGTGAGTTCGCACAAAATCACCATAGTACTCACTAATGTCTGTTTACAGTTATGATGCACAATACAATTATTGAGGTTAGTAATAACTAAATAAGCATTTATTTATGTTCTGTCATGCTCTGATATCTGAAGATGAATTTTGCAGCATTAATTTAAAATGTAACAATAATAAAATAAATTAATTAAATAATAATAATTGTGTTGTTAATGTTAATAATAGTTAAATAAACATGGATTAACATTAATTATGCAGAAGAAATTTAAACTTAATAATGTTAAAATAATAAAATTATAATATTAATTATTAGGGATGTCCCGATACAACATTTTAACTTCTGATATGATACCGATATTGCAGCCTTCAGTACTAACCGATAACGATACAAATCATGAATACTTTACTTTTACCTATTTCGTTGAGAGTAATGTATGAACGGCTAGATTATACATTAGATTTTTTTTTTTAAGAAGATAAGCATTTCTAGGGCTTGATGCTAACTTTTTTCAGGAGGAGGACATGCGCTCCTAAGTGGAAAAATTTAGGAGCACATTAAAGAATTTTAGGAGCGCAGTGAAAATGTATAAAATAAATAGTGTTTTTGCCTAATAAATGTTCACGAGGAGATCTGTAAACAAAGCAGTGTCATTCATTTGAATACAATAAGTACACTAGATTTAATTTACTGCAACAACAGCTTAAATAGTGTTTAATAATTATAATTTAAGCTGTATGGAGTTTAGCTAGCGGTCCACAGCAGGTCTGGGATCATATTGCTCTAATGAAGGCCTCTCTAAACTGATCTGAATCAAGTCTTCAGTTGTGGACGTGCCTAGGCAGCTTATTGATGAATTCAATCCAGTTTCGAGCTGAAAAAACTCTTTCACACTGGGCAGCAGAAATAAGGAGTTATTGTTATTAGTTATTAGGTTAATAAAAATGTGCAGTATGGTTAGTGCAAACATTCACATGATCAGATCTATTTAATCTGTGTTTGTATAATAAGATGAGTATGGCTGTATCAATGCTCCCAAACAAAACATTATTTATTTTATAATAATATATATTGTACATATTATCTTTAACATAGATATACTTTTCTCCACATCACATAAAATAATGTGACTTTTAAAATTTATTTTCTTTGCATAATATATTGCACAGATTCCACCCTACTTCCCACATGGGAAAAGTAAAGAAAGACAGAACTACAAACTCATGTGCAAAGCTGACACTGTTTATCTGAGCACTTTATCTTTCTGGGCTTTTAAAAGACGAGTTAAATATGGGAATACCATACTTTCTCTTAAACTGTAATGGCCCTCAGCAACAGAATGATTTCTTATTCTTATTTAACAGACAATTAAAAACAAAAATGTTTATCATTTAACACCTTTTACATGACGCTGTTTCTTTTCAGTGAGTTCAAGTAAAAAAAATTATTATAAAAATAAAGAAATCCACTATTTGACTCCTACTATCCATGTGCACCACTGACAGGTCAAATCTGCTCTCTCTCGCTCTTTCTTTCGCGCACGCGCATATAAAGTAATGCAAAAACGCAGCTATAGAAAGCGAAAGCACAGTATATAATGAGCTGGATCAGTCTATTTAGTTAAAGGTTTAGTGAACAGGTCGCATCTCTGTGGGTCTGCAGCAGCAGAGCATGCGAGTCTGTGGCGGTGTTCGTTTCTCACGCACACAGAACCGGCCCGCTGAGGTAAAGTCTTTTGTGTGGGAAGCGCAGGTGTTGAATTGGGTATCGATCAAACTGGATGCACCATGATATGCCATGACCGAATTGTAAACGTTTTCTATGAGGCTCGCACGATGTGCGATACGCTGCCATTCGGTGCCTTTCGTTGCTTAGCAGCGTATACAAAACAATGTAAATATCGCTTGACATGAAGTAAATAAACCAGTATAGATGTGCCGATGTTGATAGCGTTAGCGTGTGCTACCGTCACAATAGATTTCTATCGTAATACACCTTAACTTAGCGTGAAGAGCATGCTAAATCTTTAAGGGACTTTGCCAGCAAGCAGTGTTGTGATCACGTGGGCTTTGCACGCTGGCTCTGGACGCTGCTGGATAAAATAGCTGTAACGGAGTTTAGAGTGGAACAGACTGCTTATATCGGAGATTTTTAACGCAGTCCGATAAAGTTTATTTGGACTGATATCGGACCGATTTCCGATATCAATATCGGATCGGGACATCCCTATTAATTATGGTAACACTTTATTTTGATGGTCCATTTGAGTACTAGTAGACTGTCTGCTTAATATCTGCTGATACTGCTCCTTCAACAGACATTTAACTGACTATAAGAAACTCTGCAAGTACATGTCAACTAACACTGACCTCAACCCCAACAGTCTATTTATAATCTAATGAGAATTAGTTGGCATGTAGATGCAATGTACATAATACTTACTGAATAAATTAAGAGAGTTCAAAATGTCAGCAGAAGCCTTACAGTGGTTTGGGTCTTATTTGGGTGGGAGACAGCAATGTGTGAGGGTCAATGAGGTGAAGTCATCTGTGCATTCTAACAATATGGGAGTACCTCAAGGGTCTGTTCTTGGCCCATTGTTGTTTACAATGTACATAAATGATCTTCCAGATTGCTGCCCAGGGGTTAACTGCCAGTTATATGCAGATGACTCAGTCATCTATATGTCAGCAAAAACACCGTGCCGGGCAGGTGAGCAACTGACCCAGGCTTTACAGTGTATTTCAAGATGGCTTGAGCTTTCTCATTTAATGTTGAATGTCAAGAAAACAGTCTATGTGCTTCTCTATAAGAAATAGGCCTGTACGGGATACATTTGAGGTGCTGATTAAAAATAAAGTTATTAAAGAAGTGAAGGAATTTAAGTATCTTGGCATAACTCTAGACATTAATTTAAAATTTGATAGTCATGTTAAAAATATAAGAAAGAAAGTTAAGCCAAGTCTAAACTGTTTTCGTTTTATTAGAAGTTTTTTAACATATCAAACTGCAAAATTATACACTCACACAGTGATATTCTCTAACTTGTCATATTGCATTACATCATGATCACAAGCCTCTTTAACTACATTGAAGCCTATTGACTCAATACATAAACAAGCTGTTAAAATGATGGACTTAAAGCATATGCGATGGCATCATTGTGATGTTTTATGAAAACATAACCTTTTTAGTTTTGATAGTTTTATTAAATTTCATTATCTTAAATTGACTTTTAAATGCTTAAATAATCATGTTCCAATAGTGTTTTCTGATCTAATCAGTCGGCATCAAACCTCTCACAGAGTCACACGGGCAACTGCTAATAGTGACTGTCTAGTGCCAAAGTGTAAGACCTCCTTTGGTCAATCTGTTTTCTCTGTAAAGGGAGCCAAACTGTGAAATGATTTACCCGTTAGCCTAAAATCAGAAAGTAATATCAATGTTTTTAGTAGTGTTCTTAAACAGTGGTTAAAAACAAAACAGCAGTGCTTGCACAAATAGTCTACTATTAGTTTGTTGGATCATGTCGCCTTTGCTTTTGCCTTCAGTAATTTCATGTAAATAATTATAATGTTGTGTATAAGTATTATTATATTTTCATTTTGTCAAGCCTCCTGTGGACAGGTTTTGACAATTAGCAAGTTTGCTAAAACACTTAAACAAATGCATTTGGTTGTCCAGTGTAATTATGATGTCCATGTCAAATAAATTTAAAAAATGTAACATAAATTCAGCAAACGGACCATCAAAACAGTGTGACCTTAATTATAATAATAAATTAATAATATTAACAATATAATAACAACAACAACTGTGCTGATGTTGATAGTAATAGGTAAATAATCATTTAATAATTTGACATCTTAAGATGAATTTTGCAGCAGTCATTTAAAATTTAATAATAATAAAATTAATAATAATAATAATAATTTTGTTGATGTTAAAAATAATTAAATAAACATTTAGTGGTTTAAAGTTAATTTTGCAGAAGTAATTTAAACTTAATAATATTCAAATAATAATAAAATAATATTAACAATAATAATAATAACAACAACAATAATTGTGTTGTTGATAGTAATAGCTAAATAAGCATTTAATAATTTGACATTTGAAGATGAATTTTGCAGCAGTCATTTAAAATGTAATAATAATAAAATGAATAAATAATAAGAATAAGAGTAATGTGTTGATGATGTTAAGAATAATTAAATGAATATTTAATGGTTTAATGTTTATTTTGCAGAAGTAATTTAAACTTAATAATATAAATAATAATAATAAATAATGATAATAATAGTAATATCCTTGTTGTTGTTACTATTAACAGTTAAGTAAGAGTTTTATAATGCAACATTTGATATTAAGGACAGCTGTAAGCATTAGTACTGTATTATTATTATTATTTATAATGTAATGTGTATTTATATAGCGCATTTATTGTGTATGGCCATACACCCAAAGCGCTTCACAATCATGAGGGGGGTCTCTCCAGTCCACCACCAGTGTGCAGCTCCACTTGGATGATGCGACGGCAGCCACAGGACAACGGCGCCAGTGCTTCACCACACACCAGCTATAGGTGGAGTGGAGAGACAGTGATCGAGTCAATTCAGTGGATGGGGATGATTGGGAGGCCATGATGGGTAAGGGCCGATTGAGGGACTTTGGCCAGGACACCGGGGTTACACACCTACTCTTTACCAGAAGTGCCATGGGATTTTTAATGACCACAGAGAGTCAGGACCTCGATTTAACGTCTCATCTGAAAGACAACGTTCACTGACAGTGTAGTGTCCCCTTCACTTTACTGGGGCATTAGGACTCACACAGACCACAGGTTGAGCGCCCCCTGCTGGCCTCACTAACACCACTTCCAACAGCAACCTAGTTTTTCCATGTGGTCTACCATCCAGATACTGACCAGGCTCAGCCCTGCTTAGCTTCAGTGAGGAATCGCTCTTGACCTGCAGGGTTATATGGCTGTGGCATAATTATTATCATTATTATTATATAATCACAACCAAACTATACAGCTAAAGAAAAGCCAAACTGACATTTTTAATCACATTTTAAATATTTTCTTTCTTCTCTCTTTTATTACAGAAATGCCGCTCTACAGTGGTAAAGTGAGGTGATGCATCAACTATAATCCAGACACTGACAACTGCTTTGCATCTTCATCTATATAATTGGGGTTTTGATCCCCAAATCGTAACACATGAGACACAGGAGACACAGAGAGAGTTACGGTGGTCCGGTAAGCATTTAAGACTCTGCATGTGGCACATTATCACCATCATTAGCATGCAGCATATGTTTCTTTAAGCGCTGTAAAACTGCAGAACTCTTAGAGGCTTGTTGAGGCACATCTGCTGGAGCTGGAAAACAGCCAGCGATCCTGACGGTACGATAACCTTGGACAGAAATATCACGTTACTGTGATTACTGCTCTTTTCAAATGTCTGGGTTTAAAACAACATTGAACACAGTATATTTAATTTAAAGAAACATTTAAAATATTTTGGAGCAGTAAACATGTCAGGCTAAATGCTGTCTTCATTATTTTCAGAAACACTGATTTGGTGGTCTTTTTCTGCATGAAGATTGCCCTAACACAAATAAGTAAAATAGTTTTTGATAACACGTAGCATACATAGAAACTGCATAGAACACCCTAACAACCATCTGAAAACTTCATAAAAAGTGCATGAAACACTCTAAACAGGATCAAAAACTACACAGTAACTGCATCAAATCACCTAACAAACATCTATAACTACATAAAAGACACAAAACACCTTAACAACCATCGAAAACTACACAATAACTGGATTGAACAACATAACCACCATCTAAAAATCACATAGCAACTATTTAGAACATCCTAACAACCATTAACATTTTAGCTCCAACTTGCCTCAACACACCTGCAGGGATGCTTCTAGAAAGCCTGAGGCTGCGTCCGAAACCGCATACTTCCATACTATACAGTACGCTAAAATCAGTATGCGAGCAGAGTAGTATGTCCGAATTCATAGAATTCGAAAATCAGTATGCGAGAAGTACCCGGATGACTTACTACTTCCGGCGAGATTCTGAAGTGCGCATCCCATGCACGCTGCGCTATCCCATGATGCTTTGTGAGAGAAGTCATGAATGGGAGTGAATCGACGCAACTGACGCAGGTAGGTCATGTTCCATCCATTCATACTTCTCCCATTCATACTACCGAGTAGTGCGTTTAAATTCAAATGCAGTATCTACTGAGTAGTAGGCGGTTTCGGAAGCAGCCTAAGAGCTTGATTAGCTAGCCCAGGTGTGTCTGACTGGTGTTGGAACTAAACTTTGCAGGACACCAGCTCTCCAGGACCGAGTTTGGACACCCCTGATCTAAAACTGCATAATCAACTGCATAGAACACCCTAACAAAGGGGAGCAGGAATTCTCCAGCAACTGTTCGTCTCCAGCGGAGGTTGTCTGGCAGGAGAGTCACAGGGAAGGCGAAAGAGAAGAAAAGGTTTTCAATTTGGGTCAATATCTGTCAATTTCACAGATATCTAATGTCCGTCACTGGTCTCCAGGTCCGACCAAATCTTGTTGCAACGCCGCTAGTTTCTCCCTGATGTTTTCCAATTTGCGGTCTAAACCCACAGTCTGAGTACCAACAACCCTGCTCAGCACCGTTTCAATCCAGCCGACCAGCTTGGTGGGGTTTTGAGCTGCACTGACTGCTTATATCAATCGTCGATACCCCAGGGTCCCGCCTAAGACCATCAGCAGAAACCCTGTTATCAAAGTTCTTCAATATCCTCCAGAGAAAGAGCGGCCAGGCACACGACGTGCCACTTCTCCCACCCGTCCATCATGTATCAAGCTTCAAACGTCCCCGCAGGACAGGTGGGTTCCCCCGAACCCAGACTTCTTGTCGAGAAGATGGTGTCAAGAACACCTGTGAGACTCTACAGGCTTACACACACACAGCTACAGATAGACAATCACTGCTTAACCCCCACATCTCACGCCTTCATGTGCTTTTACCCACCAGTGTTGATAGGCGGGTCTGTGACCAGCGCCCCCTGGCTGCAGAACCAGATGACTGCGGCCTTTATCGGACTATATTAACATCCCTCGTTCTCATCCCCTGTTGCGAAGTTATGTCTATCTGTTTATGTGCTTGTGCTTTTTTTCCCACCTGATCTCACACTGCCCTACTTCAACGGCAGTCTGAGAGGGGCTTTTTTTCGCCTCCCTCTTCCCTAATGTATCTTATTTCCTCTTTCTAAAAGCTACCTCCGGTCAGACCCGTCTTCCACTAAAATGTGTGATGTTTGTGTATGGTCGGGGGGCAATTTCACTGCATGTAAAAGTGTATGTGACAAATAAAGGCTTTTCATCATCATCATCACAACCACCAAAAACTACACAGCAACTGCAATAAACACCCTAACAACCATCTAAATAGCTGCATAGTACACCCTAACAAACTTGAACAACTATACAGAACAACCTAACAACCATCTAAAACTACACAGCAACTGCATAGAACACCCTAAAAACCATCTGAAAACTACAACACAACCACATGCAACACCCTAACAATCATCTAAAAGTATATAGCAACCGCATAGGAAACCCCAACAACCATCAAAAACTACACAGCAACTGCATTAAAGACCCTAACAATCATCTAAAAATGACAAATTAGCTGCATAGTACACCCTAACAAACTTGAACAACTATACAGAACAACCTAACAACCATCTAAAACTATATAGCAACCGCATAGAACATCCTAACAACCATCTAAAACTACACATCAACTGCATTGAACACCCTAACAACCATCTAAAAATGACAAATTAGCTGCATAGTACACCCTAACAAACTCGTACAACTATACAGAACAACCTAACAACCATCTAAAACTATATAGCAACCACGTACAACATCCTAAAAACCATCTAAAACTACACAGCAACTGCAATAAACACCCTAACAAGCATGTATAAACTACAAAACTGCATAGAACACCCTAAAAACCATCTGAAATCTACAACACAACCACATGCAACACCCTAACAATCATCTAAAACTACACAGCAACTGCAATAAACACCCTAACAACCATCTATAAACTACAAAACCATCTGAAAACTACAACACAACCACATGCAATACCCTAACAATCATCTAAAAGTATATAGCAACCGCATAGAACACCCTAACAACCATCTAAAACTACACAGCAACTGCAATAAACACCCTAACAACCATGTATAAACTACAAAACTGCATAGAACACCCTAACAACCATCTGAAAACTACAACACAACCACATGCAATACCCTAACAATCATCTAAAAGTATATAGCAACAGCATTAAACACCCTAACAACCATCTAAAACTACACAGCAACTGCAATAAACACCCTAACAACCATCTATAAACTACAAAACCATCTGAAAACTACAACACAACCACATGCAATACCCTAACAATCATCTAAAAGTATATAGCAACCGCATAGAACACCCTAACAACCATCTAAAACTACACAGCAACTGCAATAAACACCCTAACAACCATCTATAAATTACAAAACCATCTGAAAACTACAACACAACCACATGCAATACCCTAACAATCATCTAAAAGTATATAGCAACAGCATTAAACACCCTAACAACCATCTAAAACTACACAGCAACTGCAATAAACACCCTAACAACCATGTATAAACTACAAAACTGCATAGAACACCCTAACAACCATCTGAAAACTACAACACAACCACATGCAATACCCTAACAATCATCTAAAAGTATATAGCAACAGCATTAAACACCCTAACAACCATCTAAAACTACACAGCAACTGCAATAAACACCCTAACAACCATGTATAAACTACAAAACTGCATAGAACACCCTAACAACCATCTGAAAACTACAACACAACCACATGCAATACCCTAACAATCATCTAAAAGTATATAGCAACCGCATAGAAAACCCTAACAACCATCAAAAACTACACAGCAACTGCAATAAACACACTAACAACCATCCAAAAACTACACAGCAACTGCAATAAACACACTAACAACCATCCAAAAACTACACAGCAACTGCAATAAACACACTAACAACCATCCAAAAACTACACAGCAACTGCAATAAACACCCTAACAACCATCTAAAAATGACAAATTAGCTGCATAGTACACCCTAACAAACTTGAACAACTATACAGAACAACCTAACAACCATCTAAAACTATATAGCAACTGCAATAAACACCCTAACAACATCTATAAACTACAAAACTGCATAGAACACCCTAAAAACCATCCAAAAACTACACAGCAACTGCATAGAAAATGAAGTGTAAATATGCATGATGAATTTTGCACATTGTTACAGTCCATTTTAGCTTCAATGCATGAGGCTGGGAAGTCTCTGCATCATCATCCTTCATTCATTAAAGAGAAACAGCTGTGATCTCCAAAATGACAGAGATAAATCAGTGATCCAGCTAAAGGACCTTTATCTCTTCTGCTTTGATATTTAATAACAGCAAGTGTGTGTTATCAATCGACAGGGTCAGTGATAAATGTAGGGACTGATGAATGGACAGAGTGAGCTAGTTCAGATCCAGCACAACTGATGATCTCAAAAGACAAAAGCAGATGAATAATGCCCATCACAGGTTATCACGGTGAAGAACCCCTCACTTCACTTCAGAAACTATTACAATCCAGATCAGTGTTAACAGCCCTGAAGCTCTGTCACTGTGTTTGATTCATTTAAGAACTGAGAACGGAACAAGAGACTGCATTCATGAGTCACTGATTCATTCACTTAAACGAATCAGACAAAAACAGAGAACTGAACAGTGTCTTTATAAGTGAGTCATTCATTCATTCATTCATTCATTCATTCATTCAATTTGTTCAAAAGCCAAGAACTGAACAAGTGAGTGTCTTTACGAGAGATTCATTCATTCATTCATTCATTCATTCATTCATTCATTCATTCATTCATTCAATTTATTCAAAAGCCAAGAACTGAACAAGTGAGTGTCTTTACGAGAGATTCATTCATTCATTCATTCATTCATTCATTCATTCATTTATTCATTCATTCAATCATTCATTTATTCATTCATTCAATTTGTTCAAAAGCCAAGAACAGAACAAGTGAGTGTCTTTACGAGAGATTCATTCATTCATTCATTCATTCATTTATTCATTCATTCATTCATTCATTTATTCACTCATTCATTCATTCAATTTGTTCAAAAGCAGAGAACTGAAAAAGTGAACGTCTTTAAGTGAGTCATTCGTTCATTTATTTGCTTTGCTCATTTATTCATCCAAATTCTTAAAAAGCAGAGAACCGAACAAGCAAGTGCCTTTATGAGTCAGTGCCTGATTCATTTAATGAGTCAAGAAATACAAACAATTGAGTGCCTTTATAAGTGAATGAGTGAGTCATTCATTTTTTCATTAATTAATCAATTTATTCATATGATTTGTTTATCAGATAACTGATTCATCCATGTATTCATTCAATCAAAAACCAAGAAATAAACAAGTGAATTCATTCATTCATTCATTCATTCATTCATTCATTCATTCATTCATTCATCCATTTATTGATTGACTGATTCATTTATTCATTCATTCATTCATTCATTCATTCATTCATTCATTCATTCATTCATTCATCCATGCATCTGATTTGTTTAAAAGCAGAGAACTGAACAAACAAGTGCCTTTAAGTCATTCATTCATTCGGTCATTCATTCATTCATTCATTCGTTCATTCGTTCATTCATCATCTCAACTGATTTGTTCAAAAGCAGAGAACAGAACAAGCAATTCATTCACTCAACAGATTTAAAAAGAGAGAAATAAACAAGTGATTGATTGATTCATTCATCCATCTATAAATTCATCTGAATTGTTCAAAAGCAGATAACTGAACAAACAACTCTTTATGAATGAGTCATTTATTCATTCAATTACTCAACTGATTTGTTCAAAAGCAGAGAACAGAACAAGCAATGCCTTTATGAATCAGTCCCTGATTTATTCACTCAACCGATTCATTTTAAAAAGAGAGAAATAAACAAGTGAATCTCTTTATGAGTCATTTATTCATTCATCCATCTAAACATTCATCCAATTTGTTCCAAAGCCAAGAACTGAACACAGAGAAATAAACAAGTGAGTGTTGTTATCATTCATTCATTCATCAATTCATTTATTCATCTGATTTGTTTAAAAGCAGAGAACAGATCAAACAAGTTCCTTAATGAGTGTCATTCATTCATTCATTCATTCATTCATTATCTCAACTGATTTGTTTAAAAGAACAGAACAAGCAATGCCTTTCTTTATGAATCAGTCCCTGATTTATTCACTCAACCGATTCATTTTAAAGAGAGAGAAATAAACAAGTGAATCTCTTTATGAGTCATTTATTCAATTATCCATCTAAACATTTATCCAATTTGTTCCAAAGCCGAGAACTGAACACAGAGAAATAAACAAGTGAGTGTCGTTATCATTCATTCATTCATTCATTCATTCATTCATTCATTCATTCATTCATTCATTCATTCATTCATTCGTTCATTCGTTCATTCGTTCATTCATCATCTCAACTGATTTGTTCAAAAGCAGAGAACAGAACAAGCAATTCATTCACTCAACAGATTTAAAAAGGGATAAATAAACAAGTGATTGATTCATTCATTCATCCATCTATAAATTCATCTGAATTGTTCAAAAGCAGATAACTGAACAAACAACTCTTTATGAATGAGTCATTTATTCATTCAATTACTCAACTGATTTGTTCAAAAGCAGAGAACAGAACAAGCAATGCCTTTATGAATCAGTCCCTGATTTATTCACTCAACCGATTCATTTTAAAAAGAGAGAAATAAACAAGTGAATGTCTTTATGAGTCATTTATTCATTCATCCATCTAAACATTCATCCAATTTGTTCCAAAGCCAAGAACTGAACACAGAGAAATAAACGAGTGTTGTTATCATTCATTCATGCATCAATTCATTTATTCATCTGATTTGTTTAAAAGCAGAGAACAGATCAAACAAGTTCCTTAATGAGTGTCATTCATTCATTCATTCATTCATTCATTATCTCAACTGATTTGTTTAAAAGAACAGAACAAGCAATGCCTTTCTTTATGAATCAGTCCCTGATTTATTCACTCAACCGATTCATTTTAAAGAGAGAGAAATAAACAAGTGAATCTCTTTATGAGTCATTTATTCAATTATCCATCTAAACATTTATCCAATTTGTTCCAAAGCCGAGAACTGAACACAGAGAAATAAACAAGTGAGTGTCGTTATCATTCATTCATTCATTCATTCATTCATTCATTCATTCGTTCATTCGTTCATTCGTTCATTCGTTCATTCATCATCTCAACTGATTTGTTCAAAAGCAGAGAACAGAACAAGCAATTCATTCACTCAACAGATTTAAAAAGGGATAAATAAACAAGTGATTGATTCATTCATTCATCCATCTATAAATTCATCTGAATTGTTCAAAAGCAGATAACTGAACAAACAACTCTTTATGAATGAGTCATTTATTCATTCAATTACTCAACTGATTTGTTCAAAAGCAGAGAACAGAACAAGCAATGCCTTTATGAATCAGTCCCTGATTCATTCACTCAACCGATTCATTTTAAAAAGAGAGAAATAAACAAGTGAATCTCTTTATGAGTCATTTATTCATTCATCCATCTAAACATTCATCCAATTTGTTCCAAAGCCGAGAACTGAACACAGAGAAATAAACAAGTGAGTGTCGTTATCATTCATTCATTCATTCATTTATTCATTCATTCATTCATTCATTCATTCATTCATTCATTCATTCATCTGATTTGTTTAAAAGCAGAGAACAGATCAAACAAGTGCCTTTATGAGTGTCATTCATTCATTCATTATCTCAACTGATTTGTTTAAAAGAACAGAACAAGCAATGCCTTTCTTTATGAATTAGTCCCTGATTTATTCACTCAACCGATTCATTTTAAAGAGAGAAATAAACAAGTGAATCTCTTTATGAGTCATTCATTCATTCATCCAATTTGTTCCAAAGCCGAAAACTGAACAAGTGCATTTATGAGTCAGTACCTGATTCATTCAAACACAGAGGAAAAAACAAGTGTGTCGTTATCATTCATTCATTCATTCATCTGATTTTTTTTAAAAGCAGAGAACAGATCAAACAAGTGCCTTTATGAGTGTCATTCATTCATTCATTCATTCATTCATTCACTCATTCATTCATTCATTCATTATCTCAACTGATTTGTTCAAAAGAACAGAACAAGCAATGCCTTTCTTTATGAATTAGTCATTATCATTAATTAATTAATTAATTCATTCATCTGATTTGTTTAAAAGCAGAGAAATGGTCAGCGCAATAGCCTAGTGGTTAGCGCGCTGACATATGGTGCAGTTGCACTTCAGGGCGTCCCGAGTTCGAATCCCGGCTCGTGGCCATTTTCCGTCCTTACCCCCTCTCTCTCTCCCACTTCGCTTCCTGTCTGAAACACTGTCCTATCCGCTTAATAAATGCCAAAAATAAATCTTTAAAAAAAAAAAGCAGAGAACTGAACAAACAAGGGCCTTTATGAATGAGTCATTCATTCATTCACTTAACTGATTTGTTCAAAAGCAGAGAACAAAACAAGCAATGCCTTTATGAATCAGTCCCTGATTTATTCACTCAACCGATTTGTTTTAAAAAGAGAGAAATAAAAAGTGGATGTCTTTATGAGTCATTCATTCATCCATCTAACTATTCATCCAGCTTGTTCCAAAGCCGAGAACTGAACTGAGTGCATTTATGAGTCAGTACCTGATTCATTCAAACACAGAGGAAAAAACAAGTGTGTCGTTATCATTCATTCATTCATTCATCTGATTTGTTTAAAAGTAGAGAACTGAACAAGTGAGTGATTTCAGGAGTGGTGTGCGTGCGCTCTGACCTGGTGATCAGGCAGCAGTCGTGTATAATGCTTTCCTCCACACAAACTCCTCTGTCCCGCAGTGTGTGTGTGCTGCTCTCCTCCACACACACTCCTCCGTCCCGCAGTGTGTGTACGGGGCTGTGCTGGTGGCTCCAGCTCAGTGTGACAGATGGGTCCAGGTATGAGGCTGTGCACTGCAGCGGCAGATGATCCCCACCAAACACCAGCTGACGCTGACTGGGGATCAGCTGCAGGACTGGGAGCTCCAGCGGGCCCTCTGACACACACACACACCATCAACACAATATCAACACAAAGCACATACTGTACACACACAATATTTGTATATAGACACATACAGACAACACACACACACACACACGTGATGCTGCTGGAGGAAAACCTTTCCTGACTCGCTCCCCCAAAACAACCCAAAGTACTTACTAATATTTACATCTGGGTACTGTGCAGGCCATGGGGGTTGTTCAACTTTACTTTCATGTTCATCAAACCACTTTATCACCAGTCTTGCTGTGTGTATTGTACATATTCACAATCAACACAACACACACACACAGGCATACACACACACACACACACTTCCACAGAGTGTCAGTGTTACCGCAGGTGAGCTGCTGCTCCTGAAGGCTGCGCAGCTCCAGTCCACGCAAGCGAGCTGGATAAACACACACTGATTCATTTCCCACACGAACAGACTGAGATCTGAACCACGACAAGAGCCAGACGAGCTGACAGTCACAGAACAGATAATCTGTGGCCACACTCCTGAAACACACACACACACACACACAATACACTGTCAGGTTAATGCAGAACATGACCTGAACTCAGCTTGATAAAGGCACCAAGTCCAGCAATAACTCAACTCAACTGAATCAATGCTGAACTGAACTGATCTGAATTAATATTAAATTGAACTGATCTGAATCAACACTGAACTGAACAGATGTAAATCAAAACCAAACTGAATCGATGTTGAACTGAAGTGACCTAAATCAACACTGAACTGAATCATTGCTGAACTAGACTGAATTGAAGATGAACTGATCTGAATCACCACTCAACTCAAGTGATCTGAATCCATGCTAAATTGAACTGATCAGAATCAATGCTAAACTGAATCAATGCTCAACTGAACTGATCTGAATTAACAGTTAATTGAAATAAATCAAACCTGAACTGACCTGAATCAATGCTGAATTAAAGTGAGCTGAATCAATGCTGAATTAAAGTGACCTGAATCAATGCTGAATTAAAGTGACCTGAATCAATGCTGAATTGAATCAATGCCGAATTAAAGTGAATTGAATCAATGCCGAATTAAAGTGAATTGAATCAGTGTTGAACAGAATTAATGCTGAATTAAAGTGACCTGAATCAATGTTGAACTGATTCAATGCTGAATTAAAGTGATCTGAATCAATGTTGAACTGATTCAATGCTGAATTAAAGTGATCTGAATCAATGTTGAACTGATTCAATGCTGAATTAAAGTGACCTGAATCAATGTTGAACTGAATCAATGTGAAATTAAAGTGACCTGAATCAATACTGAACTGAATCAATGTGGAATTAAAGTGATCTGAATCAATGCTGAACTGAATCAATGACGAATTAAAGTGACCTGAATCAATGTTGAACAGAATCAATGTTGAACTGAACTGAATCAATATTGAACTGGACTGAATCAATGCTGAATTAAAGTGATCTGAATCAATGTTGAACTGAATCAATGCCGAACTAAAGTGAACTGAATCAGTGTTGAACAGAATTAATGCTGAATTAAAATGACCTGAATCAATGTTGAATTGAATCAATGCTGAATTAAAGTGACCTGAATCAATGTTGAACTGATTCAATGCTGAATTAAAGTGACCTGAATCAATGTTGAACTGAATCAATGCTGAATTAAAGTGACCTGAATCAATGTTGAACTGAATCAATGCTGATTTAAAGTGATCTGAATTGATGCTGAACTGAATCAATGTGAAACTAAAGTGACCTGAATTAATGTTGAACTGAATCAATGCCGAATTAAAGTGACCTGAATCAATGTTGAACTGATTCAATGCTGAATTAAAGTGACCTGAATCAATGTTGAACTGATTCAATACTGAATTAAAGTGATCTGAATCAACGCTAAACAGAATCAATGTTGAACTGAACTGAATCAATACTGAACTGGACTGAATCAATGCTGAATTAAAGTGACCTGAATCAATGTTGAACTGAATCAATGCTGATTTAAAGTGATCTGAATTGATGCTGAACTGAATCAATGTGAAACTAAAGTGACCTGAATCAATGTTGAACTGATTCAATGCTGAATTAAAGTGACCTGAATCAATGTTGAACTGATTCAATACTGAATTAAAGTGATCTGAATCAACGCTAAACAGAATCAATGTTGAACTGAACTGAATCAATACTGAACTGGACTGAATCGATGTGAAATTAAAGAGACCTGAATAAATACTGAACTGAATCAATGTGAAATTAAAGAGACCTGAATAAATACTGAACTGAATCAATGTGGAATTAAAGTGATCTGAATCAATGCTGAACTGAATCAATGACAAATCAAAGTGACCTGAATCAACGCTGAACTGAATCAATGCCGGATTAATGTGACCTGAATCAATGTTGAACAGAATCAATGTTGAACTGAACTGAATCAATATTGAACTGGACTGAATCAATGCTGAATTAAAGTGATCTGAATCAATGTTGAACTGAATCAATGCTGAATTAAAGTTAACTGAATCAGTGTTGAACAGAATTAATGCTGAATTAAAATGACCTGAATCAATGTTAAACTGATTCAATGCTGAATTAAAGTGACCTGAATCGATGCTGAACTGAATCAATGTGGAATTAAAGTGGCCTGAATCAATGTTGAACTGATTCGATGCTGAATTAAAGTGACCTGAATCAATGTTGAACTGATTCAATGCTGAATTAAAGTGACCTGAATCAATGTTGAACTGAATCAATGCTGAATTAAAGTGACCTGAATCAATGTTGAACTGATTCAATGCTGAATTAAAGTGACCTGAATCAATGTTGAACTGAATCAATGCTGAATTAAAGTGACCTGAATCAATATTGAACTGAATCAATGCTGAATTAAAGTGACATGAATCAATGTTGAACTGAATCAATGCTGAATTAAAGTGACCTGAATCAATATTGAACTGAATCAATGCTGAATTAAAAGGCTCGTTTGAGGTGCGCCTTGCCATGACTGCATTATAGACGAGAGCAAGCGGCTGCAGTAAGAGGAGGGCTCAAAAAATACATCAGAAGTCGGACACCTCCAGAAGCTCGCTGTTTTGCCGCCTGGAAACGTCACCAGCGGTGGAGATCGCGTTCGCGTTTTCTATCGTGGACAAATGACCTCATGAAAAAATACTATGGTGATTTATAGTAAATAATATAGTGTGTTTGAACATGTTTTTTCAGTATTGGGTTATGTTTAGTTGTTGTGATACCAGAGCAACTATAGAATTTAAATAGGCTATTTGTTATAGTATGGTTCAAAAACACTAGTATTCCTATAAATTACTGTAGTATTTTTTTAATGTGGGAGTGGATGCAACTGAAATATCACTGTTTTTACAAAAAGATGGTCACAATCACAAAAGATGAACAGCTCATTACTTAAAAAGGTTTATTTAAAATATAAATCTGTATATTCAACAGTGGTAAATGTTAAAAGAATGTCAAAATAAACAGCTTATACAGCAAGAAAGCTTTCAAGAAATCTCATTTGGCTACATTATAAATTAAGCAGCTACAGCAAGATGTGTTTGAGTAACAGGTCATGACAAATGTTTGTTTATTTGTTTCGCTAGGAATGTCCCTAGAATTTGGCATTTTATTGAACAAGTGGTGCATTTCTATAGTCATTTCAGACTTTCTATAGAGGGCATTAGAAGGTATAAGGGAAATACAACTAAAGACAAAATTATAAGCCTCTTGTGAAGTTTAAAGAAATGGTATTGCATCAAATATGTAAAATGCTATTTAACAGATTTTGTTATCAACAGTTTTATAAACTAATTTCTACTAACTCTTTTGTCTAGTGTTTGCCATGATGACAATATTATATTATATATTTTACGTAGTTTTTTTTTGCAAGATACTAGTATTCAGCCTAAAGTGCAATTTAAAGAGTTAACTATAGATTAATTATGTTAAAGATAAATGAGGAAAGCCATTGGACAACAGTGGTTTGTTCTGCAGACATAAAGAAGTTATAAAGGGGCTAAATATATTGACATGTTTATTAGGCCTATAAACAGCTTTTACTCCAGCCAGACTAAAATAAACAGCCCAAGATTTTCACCAGAATAAAAACTATAGGCTGTAGGAAATGCTGGGAAAATGTTCTTGATCTATTAAACATAACTTTTGACTTCACATGTGTGTGTTTTGTTTTGTTTACTACACCCCTTTCATTTATGAAACCACACAAAGATGAGGCATAATGGCAAAACAGTCTGATTGCCTCATGTATGTATTGGATTGACTTTCATGGAATAACGTTGCATAAAAATTACAATACAAAACTCACACAAACATACACAAAAGTGAAAATGACAACAAACAGGCTTTAAACTGAGAGAGAAATAAAACACAGCACATGCACATCCTAATGATTTATATGTAACATTTAGTTATGTTAGATAGGTCACATTAGGTTTTTACAAAAGTGTGTTTTGTTTTTGTTTGCGTGTAAATCTAAATTAATAACCATATGTAATGCTCTTTATGACTTTTTTTTCATTATCAACGAAAATACAAAAAAGGTATACAACAAAGCCAGGTATAAACCTTAGTAAAAACAAGATAGACAATAACGTGTAGTTTGTCAATCTCATCCAATGAGCATTCAGCTGTGTCGTCAGCCAGCCGTTTCCCATGATGCTTTTAGTGGGCGCAGTCTTTTGAGAGCAACTGCTGCCGACTGCTCAATCCGAGGTACCCGCCTTGCGATCGCGAGAGTTTTTTGGCGCACGTCAGCGAGACATCAGAGCCAGGCGGACGCAACTCGGACACATTTCTAACCGGCATGCATCTTGCGGTGATCACCGGCGATCGATTCTGCGCAGATTTTGGCCACCTCAAACGAGCCTAAAGTGACCTAAATAAATGATGAACTGATTCAATGATGAATTAAAGTGATCTGAATCAACGCTAAACAGAATCAATTTGAACTGAACTGAATCAATACTGAACTGGACTGAATCAATGCTGAATTAAAGTGATCTGAATCAAAGTTGAATTAAAGTGACCTGAATCAATGTTGAACTGAATCAAAGCTGAATTAAAGTGAACTGAATCAGTGTTGAACAGAATTAATGCTGAATTAAAGTGACCTGAATCAATGTCGAACTAAATCATTGCTGAATTAAAGTGACCTGAATCAATGTTGAACTGAATCAATGCCGAATTAAAGTGATCTGAATCAATGTTGAACTGAATCAATGCTGAATTAAAGTGAACTGAATCAACGCTAAACAGAATCAATATTGAACTGAACTGAATCAATATTGAACTGGATTGAATCAATGCTGAATTAAAGTGATCTGAATCAAAGTTGAATTAAAGTGATCTGAATCAATGCTCAACTGAATTGATCTGAATTAACAGTTAATTGAAATAAATCAAACCTGAACTGACCTGAATCAATGCTGAATTAAAGTGATCTGAATCAATGTTGAACAGAATCAATGTTGAACTGAACTGAATCAATACTGAACTGGACTAAATGAATGCTGAATTAAAGTGATCTGAATCAACACTGATCTGAATCATCACTGAACTGGACTGAATCAATGCTGAATTAAAGTGATCTGAATCAAAGTTGAATTAAAGTGACCTGAATCAATGTTGAACTGAATCAAAGCTGAATTAAAGTGAACTGAATCAGTGTTGAACAGAATTAATGCTGAATTAAAGTGACCTGAATCAATGTTGAACTGAATCAATGCCGAATTAAAGTGACCTGAATCAATGTTGAACTGAATCAATGCTGAATTAAAGTGAACTGAATCAACGCTAAACAGAATCAATATTGAACTGAACTGAATCAATACTGAACTGGATTGAATCAATGCTGAATTAAAGTGATCTGAATCAAAGTTGAATTAAAGTGATCTGAATCAATGCTCAACTGAATTGATCTGAATTAACAGTTAATTGAAATAAATCAAACCTGAACTGACCTGAATCAATGCTGAACTAAAGTGATCTGAATCAATGTTGAACTGAATCAATGTTGAACTGAACTGAATCAATACTGAACTGGATTAAATGAATGCTGAATTAAAGTGATCTGAATCAACACTGAACTGAATCAACACTGAACTGGACTAAATGAATGCTGAATTAAAGTGATCTGAATCAATGCTAAAACAGGACTGACGAATCAGAATCAACTGCTATTTTACTGTTTGTTTGTTGTTTACTGTGATGATGTGCTACTTTCCTACACTGTGATGTTTTAAAAGCACATGTCAAACTTTAATATGTTTTGGTGAAGGTTTCATAATGAATAATAATTAATAATTCATGTTTCCAATCAATCAAGTCAGCAACAAAATCAATCAAAATCAATTAACAAAATTTATTTCTCATGTTTTTCGGTAATAAGTGATTTATCACACTCATGTTTAGGTGCAAATCATTTTTTTTAAAGAGGTGTGTGTCTTACAGCGCTCGCAGAGACGGCATGTGTGTGAACAAACCCTCCGGCAGAGTGGAGAAGATATTCCCAGACAGATTCCTGAAACACACACACACACACACACACACACACACACACACACACACACACACACACACACACACACACACACACACACACACACACACACACACACACACACACACACACACACGCAAACACATGAACACACAGACACAAGGCATGCATAATACACACAGACACACACACACACAGACACATGAGCACACCGACACATGCACAAGGCATGCATACACACAGACACATGAACACACATACACAAGGCATGCATACACAGACACACACACACGAACACACAGACACATACACAAGGCATGCATACACACAGACACACACACAGACACATGAACACACATACACAAGGCATGCATACACACACACAAACATATGAACACACAGACACATGCACAAGGCATGCATACACACACACACAAACACATGAACACACAGACACATGCACAAGGCATGCATACACACACACACAAACACATGAACACACAGACACATACACAAGGCATGCATACACACACACACAAACACACAAACACACAGACACATGCACAAGGCATGCATACACACACACACAAACACATGAACACACAGACACATACACAAGGCATGCATACACACACACACACAAACACACAAACACACAGACACATGCACAAGGCATGCATACACACACACACAAACACATGAACACACAGACACATGCACAAGGCATGCATACACACACACACAAACACACAAACACACAGACACATGCACAAGGCATGCATACACACACACACAAACACATGAACACACAGACACATGCACAAGGCATGCATACACACACACATGAACACACAGACACATACACGAGGCATGCATACACACAGACACATGAACACACAGACACATACACAAGGCATGCATACACACACACATGAACACACAGACACATACACGAGGCATGCATACACACAGACACATGAACACACAGACACATGAACACACAGACACATGAACACACAGACACATACACGAGGCATGCATACACACAGACACATGAACACACAGACACATGAACACACAGACACATGAACACACAGACACATACACAAGGCATGCATACACACAGACACATGAACACACAGACACATACACAAGGCATGCATACACACACACATGAACACACAGACACATACACGAGGCATGCATACACACAGACACATGAACACACAGACACATGAACACACAGACACATGAACACACAGACACATACACGAGGCATGCATACACACAGACACATGAACACACAGACACATGAACACACAGACACATGAACACACAGACACATACACAAGGCATGCATACACACAGACACATGAACACACAGACACATACACAAGGCATGCATACACACAGACACACACACAGAAACATGCATGCATTCACACATGTACACGTGCTCACAAACACATCCGCGCACACACACATGCACACACATTAACACATTGACACAAACACAAGGAATGCATACACACAGACACACACGGACAAACACACACACACAGAAGATGAACCATGAGTGATAAATCCTCCCAGAGGAACACACACACACACACACACACACACAGAGAGAGAAAGAAAACACTCACAGTTTAGAGAGACGGCCGAGGTCAAGAAACATATCAGACGACAAACAGCCAATCCTGTTGCTGGAGAGATCCCTGAGGACACACACACACACACACACACACACACACACACACACACACACACACACACACACACACACACACACACACACACACACACACACACACACACACACACACACACACTATGTGTGTAAGGCTATTAGACGCAAATAAGGAGTAAGGACTGGTGAGAGTGTCATGGAATTTAATAATGCACGCCAAATGGAAAGAAAAAAACTTCCGCATTTCGCGATGTGTGTGTGTGTTTGTGCGCGGTCCTTTACTGACAGCCGCGTGTGGATCTTGTCGGAAAACATGGCGAAAGGTCCTAAAGACCGCAGGGTTTACTTCTATAATGCCACTAATATCTGCAAACTCCACACGTCTTAATTCCATTTCTGTTTAGTTCAGTTTTGACTTTAGTCAGATTAAGGTAATCAAAAATCGCTGTTTGGAGCTTATGTAGGCCTACAGTTCAACATTCACGTTTAACTGAATAAACAGTGAGTAAACACAAGTTCATCTTATTGAACATCATTTATTTTCATCACCAATTATCATAGTAGAACAGTTTCTCAAGCAGTTTGTGATGCATTTTGGAAACAGGAGATGAGCCCCTGGTCTAATGCGCCACCTGGCTTGAGAAACCCGTTCTCAAAGACGTATAATTTGGGTAGCACACATATTCAAATGAGCCATTTTAATCTAGATTAAAGAAATTAATCTATGCCCACCTATAATATATATATATTATACAGTATATATGAAGAGTTCAGATGCAAAAGCCTCTAAACGCCACTTGCCTTTGACAGCAAAAGCCGCTATATCCCGAGAACCAATCAGAAGGTGCGAATCGAATCATATGTGTTCAATGTAGCAGCGTGCTGATGAGCCGGCTTATATGAGGAGACTATTATTCTGCTTCCGATTTTAAAAGACGGAGTTTGATGAACTGGATGAGGCTGTCAGTGAATGGCAAATGAAAACATCCCGCGTCTCAAACCTCTGTGCATTATAAGAAAAAGCAAACACACTGTACAGTCAGAAGTGCAGCATGCATTCATAACGTGTTTTTTGTGCAGCGACGCTACTTTGAATGAGTCCGATTTACTAAACATTAAACGGCAACTGCGCTTCACGAAAGACGAAGTTAAGATGCTGTTCTTCTATTCCACATGGATGCTATGAGGATAAACAAGAGACCAAGACTGAGAATGAATGAATGACAGCTTTCTAAAAGTGTCTGAGAGGCATCCCCTCTAGCCCAGTAGACCTACCTTGTGTTTTATTTGCTAATGTAAGCTATTTTTAAAAGATAAATATAATGTATTAAACTCTACATCATTTATATTACTTCATATTACCTTTATGCCTGATCAGCTTTTATATTAATGCACAGATATTGATGTTTCAATGTTTTACACTACATTATTCTAATCTAACAAGTTTAGTTTGCAATGTTTACATTGTTCTACTTACATTAAATCTAAATCCCAAATATCAGAAATGACAACAGATTGTTAAGATGTATTTAATGTCAGTTTTAATGTTATTGATTAATGCACTTACTTGACAGCTTTCATTCATTTTCCTTCTGCTTTTTCTCTGGTTTACCACACGACACTTACTGTACTTGACAGATTTATATATTTTTAATTTTAGGTGTTTTATGTTTGGTAAAATAATTTCTAATTTGTATCTTTAGTGATTTTTCAGCTGATTACACGGTCTTGTCCCAATGGTGGATTTAGAGTTTTTTGCAAAAAAAGCAGAAGCGGATTTAGCTTGTTGTGACGAAAAATAAAATCTACTTTGTTAAAAACCAAAGAATTGTCTAAAGTGACATTTTAAAAAAAAAAAGGTATTTTATTCACAAGCCAATAACCTTATCATTACATAGAAAATGAAACTTCTGAACCTTATTATAGGAGCCTGATAGAAAATGCTCATTTACAAGAAAAGAGCTCAGATGGATTTAGAAGGTTTTGCATCTGAACTCTTCATATATATATATATATACATATACAGTTGAAACCAGAAGTTTACATACACTCTAAAAAAGCAACATAACCATTTTTTAAACGTTTGATGGTAAATCATACTAAACGTTTACTATTTTAGGTCTGTTAGGATTACCTAAATCATTTACATTTGCTAAATGCCAGAATAATGAGAGAATTTTTAATTAAGTTCTAGACAGTCACACACATTTCCTTGGTATTTTTTAGCTTTGCTTTTAAACTGTATAACTTTGGTCAGATGTTTTGGGTCTCCTTCCACAAGCTTCTCACAATAGTTTGCAGGAATTTTGGCCCATTCCTCCTGACAGAATTGGTGTAACAAAGTCAGATTTGTAGGCTGTCTTGCTCACACAAGCTTTTTCAACTCTGCCCACAAATATTTTATAGGGTTGAGCTCAGGGCTTTGTGATGGCCACTCCAAAACATTCACTCTGTTGTCCTTAAAGCACATTTTCACTAATTTGGCAGTATGCTTAGGGTCATGGTCTGTCTGGAAGACCCATTTGTGGCCAAGTTTTAATTTCCTGGCTGATGTCTTGAGATGTTGCTTCAGTATTTCTACATAATGTTCTTTCTTCATGATGCCATCTATGCTGTGAAGTGGACCAGTCCCTCCTGCAGCAAAACAGCCCCACAACATGATGCTGCCGCCCCCATACTTCACAGTTGGGATGGGGTTCCTAGGCTTGTAAGCTTTCCCCTTTGTCCTCCAAATGTAACACTGGTCATTATGGCCAAACAGTTCAATCTTAGCTCCATCAGACCACAGGACATGTCTCCAAACATTAGTCTTTTTCCCAGTGTAATTTAGCTCATTGTAATCTGGCTTTTGTGTTGATTCTGGCTTGTTGATTTTCCCATGTTGTCACACAAGGAAGCAGTGTGTTTGAGGTTTTCCTTCAATACTATTCTACAGTTGTGCCTCCAATTAACTCAAATGTTGTCAATTAGCCAATCAGAAACTTCCAAAACCTTGACACCATCATCTGAGCTTTTTCAGAGGCAGAATAATCGTATTGTATGTAAACTTGACTTTCAAGAAGAGTTAGAACAATTTCTCCAACAATCTCTCTCTCATTATTCTGCTGTTAAGCAGAACAGAAACAAATGTGATGATCCTAACTTACCTAAAAGAGGAAATGTTTAGTCACATTAACATCTGACTTTTTATTAAATGGTGATGTGCCTTTTTATACAGTGCATGGAAACTTCTGTGTTCAACTGTATTTGAACTAAAACTAAAAACGTGTGTGTGTGTGTGTGTGTGTGTGTGTGTGTATTTTAACTCCATACTTTACACTTTGCTTCATGAAATCCCAGTGGTAGTAAAAGAGTAAGTGCAGCGTCCTCATAAATGAATCGTAACTCTTTATAAGACACATTTCACGCACGCACGCACGCACGCACGCACGCACGCACGCACGCACGCACGCACGCACGCGCACACACACACACACACACACACACACACACACACACATCTGGTAACGAGACCCCAGAGGAAAATAAAGCTGGAGATCATCTAAACTGCTCTATTACTGCAGCTGGAGTGTTCGTGTGTGTGTGTGTGTGTGTGTGTGTGTGTGTGTGTGTGTGTGTGTGTGTGTGTGTGTGTGTGTGTGTGTGTGTGTGTGTGTGTGTGTGTGTGTGTGTGTGTGTGAGATAGAGAGTATGTGTGTCTGTGAGTGTTTGTTTATGTGTGCAAGTGTGTGTGTGTCTGTAAATGTGTGTGAGGGTGAATGCATTTCTGTATGTGTGTGTGTGTGTGTGTGTGTGTGTGTGTGTGTGTGTGTGTGTGTGTGTGTGTGTGTGTGTGTGTGTGTGAGATAGAGAGTATGTGTGTCTGTGAGTGTTTGTTTATGTGTGCAAGTGTGTGTGTGTCTGTAAATGTGTGTGAGGGTGAATGCATTTCTGTATGTGTGTGTGTGTGTGTGTGTATCAGGCTTATGTATCAGACAGAATGAGTTTGTTTCAGACAGTAGAACTGCACAGGTCGGGGTCAGGAGGTGTAGAGTTGGGGTGGGCAACAAACAATACAGTTTATACGGTATAAAAACTATGAAAACCTGTTTATGTGTGTTGTCCGTGTGTGTGTGTGTGTGTGTGTGTGTGTGTGTGTGTAAGAGAGTCATGAACCGAGTAAGTGAGTGTGTGAGAGGCATGCTCTGCTGTGGTACATTGGGAGCAGTGCCGCTCAGCTGTAATCATGGGTTAGCAGCTCTTAAATTAGCACAGAAACAGTTCAGACCTGCACTTTACTTACTCTTACACACACACACACACACACACACACACACACACACACACACACACACACACACACACACACACACACACACACACACACAAATATACACATAATCATACTTACAATCTCCTGAGAGACGTCAGGCCGCGAAAAGCACCGGGAAATATCCTGCTGATCAGATTATTCCTGAGATCACTGAAGAGATGGAGAACAGAAGATCAATCAATCAATCAATCATTCATTCAGTCAGTCAATCAGTTGCTGCAGATTTGTCGGCTGCACATCCATGATGCCAATCTCCCGTTCCACCACATCCCAAAGCTGCTCTATTGGATTGAGCTCTGGTGACTGTGGAGGCCATTTGAGTACAGTGAACTCATTGTCATGTTCAAGAAACCAGTCTGAGATGATTGGCGCTTTATGACATGGTGCGTTATCCTGCTGGAAGTAGCCATCAGAAGATGGAGACACTGTGGTCATAAAGGGATGGACATGGTCAGCAGCAATACTCAGGTAGGCTGTGGCGTTGACACCATGCTCAATTGGTACTAATGGACCCAAAGTGTGCCAAGAAAATCTCCCCCACACCATTACACCAGCACCACCAGCCTGAACCGCTGATACAAAGCAGGATGGATCCATGCTTTCATGTTGTTGAGGCCAAATTCTGAGCCGACCATCTGAATGTGGCAGCAGAAATGGAGACTCATCAGACCAGGCAACGTTTCTCCAATCTTCTCTTGTCCAGTTTTGGTGAGCCTGTGTGAATTGTAGCCTCAGTTTCCTGTTCTTAGCTGACAGGAGCGGCACCGGTGTGGTCTTCTGCTGCTGTAGCCCATCCGCCTCAAGGTTGGACGTGTTGTGTGTTCAGAGATGCTCTTCTGCAGACCTCGGTTTGTAACGAGTGCTTATTTGAGTTACTGTTGCCTTTATATCAGCTGGAACCAGTCTGGCCATTCTCCTTTGACATCAACAAGGCATTTGCGCCCACAGAACTGCCGCTCACTGGATATTTCAGTCCTTTCAGACCATTCTCTGTAAACCCTAGAGATGGTTGTGCGTGAAAATCCCAGTAGATCAGCGGTTTCTGAAATACTCAGAGCAGCCCGTCTGGCACCAACAACCATGCCACGTTCAAAGTCACTTAAATCCCCTTTCTTCCCCATTCTGATGCTCAGTTTGAACTGCAGCAGATCGTCTTGACCATGTCTACATGTCTAGGTGTACCTAATAAAGTGGCCAGTGAGTGTATATTCATTATTACTTTATGTCTTGTAATTCAGTATTTCAGTTGTGCATTTCTATAAAGCACACAGAAAAATCAATCTGTCACACAAGTAGACATGTGTGAGCTGTAACTCACAGGTAAAAGCTGGATCAGTGTGTTCAGATCTGACTGACTGACTGAATCCAAACACACTAAAAATACACAACACACACACACTGATATAACACCACTGCAGGCTTTCCTCTGAGGCCAAACACACTTCCTGAAATTGTGTCTCTGCGTTTCCTGTGTGTGTCTGGAGGAGTGACGGGAATCTGGAGGAGGACGAGGAGATACGGCTCCAAACACACACACACACGCACACACATGCACTCTCTTTCTCTCTCACACACTTACAGAAATACACACAGACACACATATTTCCATATTTATTTGCTATACACACACACTCACGAAAACACAAATTACAACACACACACATTCACATACCCTTACAAACACAAATAATCCACACTGACACAAACAAACTTGCACACACACATTTCTCAAACACAAAAACACACTCACACACACTTAAAGAGACCCACACAAGCACACTGACACAAATATACACAAACACACACACACACACACACACACACACACACACACACACACACATTTACAGATATACACACACATATTTATAGAGCTATACACACAAACACACTCACCCACACACACTTACAAAAACATAAATTACCAACACACACATTACCATACCCTTACAGACACAAATAATACACACTGACACAAACAAACTTGCACACACACATTTCTCAAACACAAAAACACACTCACACACACTTAAAGAGACCCACACAAGCACACTGACACAAATATACACAAACACACACACACACACACACACACACACACACATTTACAGATATACACACACATATTTATAGAGCTATACGCACAAACACACTCACCCACACACACTTACAAAAACATAAATTACCAACACACACATTACCATACCCTTACAGACACAAATAATACACACTGACACAAACAAACTTACACACACACACACACACACACACACACACACACACACACACACACACACACACACACACACACACACACACATTTACAGATATACACACACATATTTATAGAGCTATACGCACAAACACACTCACCCACTCACTCACACACACTTACAAAAACATAAATTACCAACACACACATTACCATACCCTTACAGACACAAATAATACACACTGACACAAACAAACTTACACACACACATTTCTCAAACAAAAAAACACACTCACACACACACTTAAAGAGACCCACACAAGCACACAGACACAAATACACACACACACACACACACACACACACACACACATTTACAGATATACACACACATATTTATAGAGCTATACACACAAACACACTCACCCACACACTCACACACACTTACAAAAACATAAATTACCAACACACACATTACCATAACCTTACAGACACAAATAATACACACTGACACAAACAAACTTACACACACACTTCTCAAACACAAAAACACACTCACACACACTTAAAGAGACCCACACAAGCACACAGACACAAATATACACACACACACACACACATTTACAGATATACACACACATATTTATAGAGCTATACACACAAACACACACACACGCACACACTTACAAAAACATAAATTACCAACACACACATTACCATACCCTTACAGACTCAAATAACACACACTGACACAAACAAACTTACACACACACACATTTTTCAAACACAAAAACACACTCACACACACACTTAAAGAGACCCACACAAGCACACTGACACAAATATACACACACACACACACAAATATACACTGACATATATAAACTGACACTTAATAGATGCTCCAAAATCAGCATGAACTCATGATATGTTAATATATAATTATGTTGTGACTTTACTTGAAGGGGCACATCATCATTAACCCATTCTTAACTACTCATGAACTCCTTATGCACGTCCAACTAGTCAGTTTACACTGAATAACAATAGAAAAGTGTTCTGTCAACATCAGCATGAACAGGAGTTCATGAGTAGTTTAGGATGAGTTAATGATGATGAGCCCCTCCAAGTAAAGTCATGACATAATCATACATTAACAGCTCATGAGTTCATGTTGGTTGCATTTAGCCTAAACTTAAATGTTAATTACCACATTAATTAACAACATGTACTAACAAGTAATTAAGTTAGCCGTTATTCACACATGAACTCATGTGACTCATGTTGTAGTTCAAGTAAGTTCATGATTAGTGCATACCTTAACTCATCATTAATTCATAATAAAGTGATGTTTAGTTTGCACATTAATACATCATTATTCATGTACTGTTATTGTAAAGTGTTACCTAATTCTTAACCGCTATAATCACCACAGCCGCATGGTGTCAGTAAACATGCACACATATGTGTGTGTGTGTACGTGTGTACTGCAAACGGCATGTGTGTGAGACTCATTATTTCAGAAAGGCTTAAATAAACTCCAGCACAAATACATCAAATAAACTTACTGAGTATCTTTGACTAATGAGCTTTATTTCAGTGTCTGTCTCCGTCACTGACTGCTGTTTATCTGACCTAACGCATGATGAGAAGCAGACATGCATGTGGGAGCAGTGGGCGGGGAGAAGCAGCTCATTTGCATTTAAAGGCACAGACTACAAAAACAGCTTCACTGTACTCAGAGACCAGCATGGGCAGATTCTTGAGCCTATAGTACATAATCTGCTGGGTGTTTTCAGCTGAAACTTTACAGACACAATCTAGAGACACCAAAGGCTTATTTTACATCTTGTAAAAGAGGTAAACTAGGTACATTTCTGAGTGAACTGCCCCTTTAAGACAGATTTTCTGAAAGTCAGCTTCTGGACAGGATCAGCTGAAATGAGGCAGAACTCTCAGTGTTTCTGAACTCTGGGTTTCTCACACATCATTAGAGGCGGACAGAAGCCATTCATCAGCTGTAATGAGCGACCGTCACACTTCAGCGTTAAATATTTCACATTAAACACATTTCATCACTCTGAACACACACACACACCGAGCTCTGACTGATCACCTGAAACATACTGAGGGCAGTCTTATCCTCAAGTGTGGTGTTGTCGCTTGTAGTTTCACAAATAAGAGACACCAGATCTGATGATGAAGGTCAGCAGTGTGTGTGTGTGTGTGTGTGTGTGCGCTGCGATTTATTCTGATGGACTGCAAATGTGTGTATGTGTAAGTCTGTGAGAGTGAGAGAGAGAGAGAAAATGTCTGTGTCTGTGTGTGTGAAGACAATAAGGGTGTGAGTGTGCCTGTCTGTCTGTAAATGCGTGTGTGTGATCATCAGAACATGAATCTACACATTCGAGTGTGAACAGATTGAGATATTCTGTGCACTGGTGAGTCTGTGAGGAGAAACAGCTCTCCAAACACACACACACACACATAGTAGTTCAGTCATCGTAGGTTAATGAAGAAACACTGAACAGAGAAACCCTGAGCACCAGTTGCTCAACCATTAATGAGCCAGTATTGTGTGTGTGTGTGTGTGTTGTGTAATGAGCTTCTGGTAATGATGCCAATGTGTGTGTGTGTGTGTGTATCCTACAGACACACCAGTTCCCATCAGCACAGCTTTATGACTGTAAATAATGAAGCTTTCATAGCAAAGACAAACACAACACAACTACTGAGGACACACACTGACTTTAAAAGACATTCATTACGTCAATTACTTTGGCAACACTTTATATTAACTGTACACGATGAGTCATTTATTAAGCATTATCAATTAGTTCATCATTTAACTGTATATTATTGGCCAGTTTATAATGCAGCTAGAAATGGTGTATTTCTGAATTATTCACTGCAACATTAGCACTGTATAATTAGTTTCTGTCTTATTTATAGTCCAAATTCTTAAATCGAGAAGTGTTTTTTTACTTCATTCTCGTAATTTTGACTTCATTCTCAAAATATTCCAGCTTTATTCTCATAATACTTCAACTTTATTCTTGTAATATTTTTACTTTATTCTCAAAATAGTTTTCTTTACTATTTTCATAATATTTTGACTTTATTCTATAAGACTTAAAATATATTCTTTGCATGTCCACAATAGGATGTGAAAATAAGGGATATGCCCACCATAATAAAGGACCCCCCCCCCCCCTCCTCCTCCTAAAAAAAATCCCCAAATTACTAAATCTGTTTCATTGTAAATAAACAGTTAAATGATCAGTGCTATGTTTTATTATTATTATTTACAAAAGAATAAATAAACCGTATACATTAGCAGCAAATAAATAAGCAAACAGTTCAGCTTATTAAAATTAATAGCCATTATTAAGGAATAGAATCAAGCTATCAAATCTCATTACTCTTTTCTTCACTGTATAACTGACACATTCTGATTAAAGAGCAGCGAATGAATCTATCATTTAGATTTTTCGTTTGATTACATTAAATAACAGAGGTGTCACTTTAAAAATGCACACATCTTGCTTAACTATGACTCTGTTGCACTCCCCATCATCACAATATGGGAAAAGGAACTGCCCTCTTACCAACTGAATTGGGACTGGATATGGTAAAAGTATCCAGGTGATGTCTAAGAATCCTGCCCATCAACTTATCCACTATAAACTGATCCACAAGGCTTATGCAACTCCATATGTGCTACACCGAATAGGGTTACCACTTTTAATACAAAAAAATAAGGGACGCATACTGCAGCGTGGGCCACATCCCCAATCACAGGCCCAATAGCATGGGCCCAATAGTGGTAATAATAAAAATACCACCCAATAGTGGTGGTAAATCGCAACTTAAAATAGGTTTTCAGGAAAGTATGAACACTTGGACATTAAAATAAACTGTCTTTTATTGAAATCTGTGTAAACAGATCAGATGCAGTCAGTCTTTCTGTTTTACAGCTCTGCAGCACTGTTATAGCTGATGTGATGTGTAATAGTGTGGTACACCTGTGTTAACTCGACTGCTGTAACCTAGAGGAGAGGAGAAAATACTAATGAACCTAATTTTAAAGGATAGTATTGATAACAGATTTTGGCTAAAATATTTGTCATTATTTGCAGTAACACCTATCCAAACATGGAAACAGCACATACATAAACTAGCTACAAACATTAGCTAGTAAAGTTTTCATAAAGCCTATTTCTAATTTAACAATATGGAAAGTTGCAATTTACTTGTTTATTTTCTTTACATGGACATTATGTTGTTTATTAATGTAATAAATGTAATGTTTCATGTAATAAATGAATGCGTATGTGCCTGACTTAATCTTAACAAGCAAATTATAATATTACATTGGACCGTGATCCACTTACATTGCATTTACAGAATTTATACAAACTACAATTTGTGACCCAGTGTGTGAAAACCAGGCCAAATCTAATTCTAAGAGAGAGTTTGATTGTAGCCATTCATTTCACTGCGATTCCAGCTGTTGATATGGTTTTACTCAGGTAATATTAATATTTTTATTATTTTTACAGACTGTACTTTTTTTATGTAGAAACAAATATAAAAAAAAAAAAAAATGACTTTAGCTAGATTTTTACAGACTGGGTCACCGTCATTACCCTGTCTGCTTCAGGAGAGATTTGGGGTATGAAGAACTGTCTGACTGTGCATTGATTTTTGTGTGCTCGGTCATTGCGGGAATGCTCCTCTCCGCATGTTGTTGCACGTCCCGCATGAGCCACAGAGAACGCTCTCCGCCAAATCGTGCAGTTGGCTTGATAACAATTTCTAACACTCTGCAGCCAGGTAGTTGTTTACTCCCACTCTCTGCGGTACTTTTGCAGCCGCCTGCGTTTAAACTCTGAAACTTTAAGGAGCGAGAAGTTACCTGGAGATGCATCTGCCATTAGGCTACTCTCTGTCAAGACTTGACAGACTCTGCTTAAAAGACACGCCCTCCTCACTGGACAAAGACCAATCAAACTGACGATGACATCAAGTATTACCCAATCAAAAGTAGGAAATGAGGCACCTTCATAAAAAGCGTGTGGAATGATTTGCATGAAAAGCTACTTTAAAGAAATGATAAAAATACGAGACAAAACCCGTCCTGTATTGATTCAAAACAGGACGCGCAATTTCATTCTCAAATACGGGACGATTCCGTATTTTAAAGGATGGGGGGCAACCCTAACACCGAATGAAGCGGTTACCTACCCCCATTTGTACATTGTATAATTCAAACTCTGTGGGGACATATATGCATATGTTTTTTGAATGTCCACTTGAATGTACATTTTGGCATAGGGTATTTCAAACTATTTCAGAATTGTGTGAGGTGTTCATTCCTAAATACCCCAATATCTGTTTACTGAACGATGATTATGATCTAAACTTAAACACTTTCCAACGCAGGATATTTCATACTGCACTAACTGCAGTCAAGAAGGTTATATTTAAAATATGGCATGAACCCGCATTGCCAGCGGACAAAACGTGGCTTATTGAACTAAAAAAATATTGCACTGTTAGAACGTTCTACAGCAAGAATTAACAGAGCTAAACCCCAAACAATCAAAGCATGGTCTGATTTTATTGAGAAAATGCCTTGTATAATAACTAGATAAACTAAAGCATACTTAAAGATAAATAATATTATATTAGAGGTGTATAAAGGTCACTTCTCACCCTAGAGTTTTTCTTTTCCTGTGTATTGTTATTTATTTATTATTTTATTTATTTTATTTTATTATTATTTTTTAATGTATTTTCATTTAATGCAAACTCTGGCTTGTATATAGTTGTTGCTAGCTATGTATGCTGGCTTTGTTCTGCAATAAATAAATAATCACTTTAAAAATGCACACATCTAACGTTATAATGAAAGCATTCGATTGCTTTCCTAACTGTGTATGCTCATTTAGGATGAAATTAGTTGTGTTTAAAAAAAAACCCACCAAGAATGACATCTTTAGATGTTATTATTATTAATTATGTGTGTATGTCTGTTCAAACACGCACCCAAAACCCAGACTTTCACTCCGTTTCAAATCACTTGTACAGAATCCGTTTGGGAAACAGCGTCTATTTATTACTATGGAGCTCATCAGCTGACAGTCACGCACCGCTATATGACTGTACTGAGGATTGCATAAAAGGGGTGACGGCAGCTGTAATAAAAAGGGAGCGAATCCTGCCGTTTTGATATTTATTTCAAAGTGTTTAAATGCCTAAATAAAATGAAAGCACAGAACAGATTCACATTTAAGAGCAAGGGGCGGCCCCTGGAGGTTCGGCGGTATGGGTTACCCTTCATAGAAAGACAAAAAAAATGGGAGAAATACGGGAAATACCTTTACGGGATAATAGCAGGATAGAACTGTAAAATACAGCAGAATACTGGGAAAAACAGGAGGGTTGACAGGTATGATAATGTATTCTTGTAATACATCAACATTATTTTCCTAATATTTTGACCTTATTCTAGTAATATTTCAAATTTATTCTTGAAAATTTCAACTTTATTCTTGTAATAATTCGACTTGGTCATAATGGCGCCTATCATACACCCAGCACAATAAGGTGCAAGATGTGTTTGACGCGATTTGTTGCTATTTTCAGACCAGCGCAACTCTACGCAACTTTTCCTCTGGTGCACCACCTTTTTTAAATAGAAAATCTATTTGTGCCACTTTGTGGACTCATGGGTGTGTTGGTCTATAAAGGAGGTGTGTTAAGGCGGATTGTTGGAGCGTTGCTAATTTGAGGAACTGAAATAGGCCGCACCATTGACCAACTAAAAGCTGCTCTAAAGTCCAGCAGAGTGTGTTAGTTATGCACCTATGCAGGTCCAAACACTTACACACTGCTGAACACACACAGGATGAACAGCAATACACGAATATATTTACAGATAAAAACAATTAAAGGATTAAAATGATACAGAAATGATGATTTTCCACATCAATATAAACACCACTGCCTCCATGCCTTCTTCACCTCGGGGGGCTTTTTCAGTTTATTCATGTCAATCTGCATCTGTATAATGTTATTATTATTAGCAGTGTTATTTATTATCTGTAGATTTATATTAGTTTTAATAAACACAAGTTTAGATTTGTCCTCCTGTGGGGTTTTGGAGACGTCTGCATCACCATATGAGGCATAAGAACAGGACGTGTGTTTGGTTATAACTCATTTGTCTGACCACACTTCATTATTATTGTTCATTTATTCCTTTGCTGGAGATCAGAACTGAATTTAGATATAGTACAAATCTTTTTGCTTAATAAAGGAGATTAAATATGTGGGCTAATGGATGTGTTCAGTGGAGTGATTTTCCACCATTTCCTTACTCCACCAAAGTAAAGGAGTAAAGAGTAAAGTAAAGAGAAAGTAAAGAGGCTGAATGGAGGAGGCTCGTTCTTTATCCTCGAGCTGCAGATGCTCTGTTTAACTGTTTTCTCACTAGTGAAGCGTTCAGTTTTTACACTTACAAAGTCGCCATGTAAATAGTAAATGCACCATGGAGTGACGCAACTGACTCTTAAAGGGAATGAGAGACGAGACTCTGATTGGTTTAATACATGTTATGCTCAAAACATACCCAGAACTCATTAAGAGAATAAACACAACCCTGTTAGACCATGCGCCGAGGCGCAGAGCGGATTTTTACGTCCTTAAAATAGCAAAAGGGGATTCAGACACGCCCTTGATGCTTTTGTGCCCTGCGCTTAAGACTGCAGCTAGATGGTTAAAATAGAGCCCAAAATTTATACTTGATTCTGAAAAATGTGAACTTTATTCTTGCAATACCTTGAATTTATTCTCATAATATTAAGACTTTATTCTCATCATTTTTACTTTATTCTCAGTTTATCATGACTTCATTCTCAGAATTTCTCAGAGTTTATTTTCATAATTTTGCAATTTTATTCTTAAAACATTACAACTTTATTCTCGTAATATTTTGACTTGATTCTCGAAAATGTGAACCTCATTATTGAAATCTTTAGACTTTTTCCTCATATTATTGTGGATTTATGCTTGTAATTTAATTTTTATTCTCGAAATATGCCAACTTTAATCTTGCATTGTAGGCTATGAATGAAAAAAAAACATGTTATTTTGTTTATATAATTACTGTTACTAGAATTACTAGAATAACAGACATTTAATGCTTTGTGAGCAAACAAGGGCCACTAATGTAAACGTGGATAAAACGGCAGACATAAAATGTAATGTAATGTAATGGGTCTCTTCACACCACCACCAGTGTGCAGCTCCACGTGGATGATGTGACGGCAGCCACTGGAGAACGGCGCCAGTGCGCTCAGCACACACCAGCTATAGGTAGAGTGGAGAGACGGCGATAGAGTCAATTCAGTGGATGGGAATGATTGGGAGGCCATGATGGAGGGAGTTTGGCCAGGACACCAGGGTTACACCCCTATGCTTTACCAGAAGTGCCATGCGATTATTAATGAGCACAGAGAGTCAGGACCTCGGTTTGATGTCTCATCTGAAAGACGGCGCTCACTAACAGTATAGAGTCCCCTTTTCTATACTGGGGCATTAGGACTCACACAGACCGCAGGTTGAGCGCCCCCTGCTGCCCTCACTAACACCACTTCCTAAAGCATCATTAAACTGCCAAATTCCATGCAAATAAATGAAAAAATAACATTAATAAAAAAATATTATAGGACAATTATATAATATCAAAACTAAAAACAGTGAGCTGCAATGCATCAGTCACATAAATAAAACAGACAGGTCTATAAAATGCATTTCAGTTGATCATTATAGCTAATATATCTATAATCATACTGAAATGAATCACATAGTTAAACACAATTGTTCAGCAGTTTTAAAGGCATGACATCTGCATTCACTCCGATGTTTTAGCTTACATTTATCTTTGCACAGCAGCTCTGATTAAACTGACCTTTAAATATTAAATCTGGTACGTTTTCCCAGTAATTAACGAATTGCCAGTGACCCAATTGACTGATTTAAATGGAAATAAATCCCAGCTGAATGACTCTGCATTCATCATCTGCATTAAATGTGGGATTTACATTTTACTTTGTCCTTATCTGAACTATAATAAATGCAATAAAGTAATGGTATTTATTTTTTCTTCATCAGAGCATCAATTTTCTGTGGGAATCTGATTCAACACATTGCAAATAGGAGAAATAAATAAATCTAAATACAAGAATTAATCAAAATATGAGAAATACAAGAATGATTTAAAGGAGATGCAGACTAGAAACAAGTCAAATGAGCTGTCAGTGCAGTAGATAAATATAGTTAGTAGGTAATATTTCTTGAAACAATTGAAATGAATTGAATTGAATTTAATTGAATTGAATTTAATTGAAACAAGAAAACTTAGGATTAAGTAATGAAAATAATGTCTTAAAATAAGTATTATAACACTTATTACAAAGCAGTGTTTAGGTTAATTATCCTAAAACTGTATTAATTAAACGTTTTAATTTTTTTTTACATTATTTAAAGGTGCTGTATGTCAGATTTTGACTATAAAGCATAAAAACACCATCATATGTTTGCAGATATTTCAGAAACATGCTCAGTGAACATTCTTGTTTATCTGAAAAACAATGCTGAAGTCAGATATTCTGCTTTGAAAATGTGCGTTACGTGCTGGAACGGCTGTCTTTGTTTTGGTTCTTTTAACCCACCCAATGCCAGTTTAGCCAATTAGATTTCAGCACCCTGGGTTGCCTTGGTGGAAAACCACGTATTTCATTCATTCATTCATTCAGAAAAGCTATCAAAGCATGCATCTGTGACCGAAATACGACCTCCGGTGGACAGCAGCAGACTTTGAAATGAGACGTAGATTCAGAATTCATGAGGTTATTAATTAGCAAATAATATAAATATTACGAGCGTAAACATTAGGTGAGCAGGTACACTGTAACCCCGTGTCCTAACAACACACTACATGACCACATTTCAGTGAAAGCAATTTTGGCTGTTGACAGTTCTGAAGTTCAATCTCAAATGGTTTATTTTATTGTCCAGATCTGAGGTGAACTATCTGCTGCTGCTTTCAGTATATGGCAATAAATGTCATGTAAAATGGCCTTCAGACTCACATTATTAGCATTTAACACTGAATAAAGCACATGAGCTGTACCTGAGCTGATCATTGTCAGTTGTCTGTTGTTCAGCTGTGAGAAATAGAAGCTGTCTCTAAAATATCAATTTCAGGTGTTGTTAGAACAAAAACTCTTAAATATGAAAAATATTCCTTCTATCGCGTGCTGCTACTTTTATTTAGGACACGGTTGAAATCAGCCTTTAGACTCGATAGTCAGGTTGGTGTTGTCAATCTGGCAACCTGCGCTTGCATGTGTTTTGAATCAGGAGTGCAATATCTAGTTCAATCACTGGGTGTTAAACTTACACACTGCACCTTTAAGCATCTATAACATTTTTCGTTTTGAATATTATAAACTCTAGAGCAGTGGTGGGCAAACTTTTTAGACCCGAGGGCCACATCAAGTTTTGCAAACCAAGTGAAGGGCCACATGTCAAATCCTTCAAAAAATAGCTTTTATTTATAGTGGCAGTATGCATCGAACATGTAATATCGGACAGAAACATGCCACATTAACACAAAAACAGATTTTTTTAATAGTTATTATTGAGTCAAATTTACAAGTCAAATTAATTTGCACTGCTATTTATATTTACTTATCATCATCATAAAACAATAAAATAATCTCTTATAAAATATTATAATAATAATGTAATAATTTTTACAGTGGAGAATAGAAAGGGTATTGTCTAGTAGAAAAAAATCTTATATTAACACATTAAAAATAATTCTTAAAGTTTACTAATCAGTCAAATTTATAATAATCTAATTTGCACTGCTTTTAGAATATACAGATCAATCATCATAAATAAATCATCATAATAAAACTTGATGAAACCACAAATCTTTGATAAAAGAACTATTTTTAGTGGATGTATGCATGGAAAATATATTCTATGACAAAAATTGACACACTTAACCAGCAATTATTATATAATTTGAGTCAAATTCACAACAATCTCATTTCATCTCATACTGGTTGCACTAACTGTATCGCGTGCAATACTGCCATCAAATGGCGTTCACTTGTATTGCATCATTAATTTACTAATTCTGAAACCATTACTCAGAAGTAGCATTTTAAAAACTCCCTGGCGGGCCGGATGAAATGTTCAGCGGGCCGTAGTTTGCCCACCTCTGCTCTAGAAGATGAAACATAAGGCTCAAAGTGTCGTCTTTCAAAAAAACAAAGTGTGAATATAGACTAAATTTCGCAACTGTTACTGCTTTAATTTTGAACGGCCACAGATATAGGGCTCTATTTTAATGATCTAGGCACAAAGTCTAAAGCTCATAGCGCAAAAGCATTAAAGGCATGTCGCCTTGCGCCGTGGCACATGGTCTAACAGGGTTGTGCTTATTCAGTCTCATCTCTCATTCCCTTTAAGAGTCAGTTGCGTTGCTCAATGGTGCATTTGCTATTTACATGGAGACTTTGTAAGTGTAAAAACTGAACGCTTCACTAGTGATAAAACAGTTAAACAGAGCATCTGCAGTGCGAGGATAAAGAACAAGCCTCCTCCATTCAGCCTCTTTACTTTCTCTTTACTTTACCTTTACTCCTTTACTTTGGTGGAGTAAGGAAACGGTGGAAACTCACTCCACTGAACCGCAAAGGAATAAATGAACAATAATAACGAAGTGTGCTCAAAAAACTGAGTTCTATCCAAACACACATCCTGGCAGGGGTGTTTATATTCATGTAGTAAATAATAATTAATTGTGTATCATTTTAATCCTTTAATTGTTTTCATCTGTAAAGATATTTGTGTGTTGCTGTACATCCTGTGTGTATGCAGCCATGTGTAAGCGTTTGGACCTGCATAGGTGCATAACTAACGCGCTCTACCGGACTGTAAAGCAGATTTTAATTGGTCAATGGTGCGGTTTATTTCAGTTCCTCAAGATAGCAACGCTCCAACAATGCGCCTTAACACACCTCCTTTATAGACCAGCACACCCATGAGTCCACAAAGTGGCACAAATAGATTTACTATTTAAACAACTTGGGGCAAAACATGAACATTACTGTTGTGCTGGTCTGAAAATAGCAACAGCTCACACGTCTTGAGCCTTATTGCGCCGGGTGTGTGATATGGCCCATAAACTCATCAGACATTTGGCTTTCAAGACATGTTTTGTCTAGGTTATTACAAGAATGATTTTATGTGTTTGTATGTGAAAAAGCATTTTTCTCAATATTTCAGCATCTCAAACGTTTTGTTTTCATGAGCATTAATCTCTCTAAACGGTTTGCTTTTCTTATTCTGTGTGAAAAGGTCTGAAAACTAATAGGACAATTCATCTTCATTTGTCAGTCTATTAGTTCATGGTTCATCTATTTTTCTATTTTATATACACAGTTGAAGTCAGAATTATTCGCCCCCTTTGAATTATTATTATTTTTTAAATATTTCCCAAATGATATTTAACAGAGCAAGGAAATTTTCACAGTATGTCTGATAATATTTTTTCTTCTGGAGAAAGTCTTATTTGTTTTTATTTCGGCTAGAATAAAAGCAGTTTTTAATTTTTTAAACAACATTTTAAGGTCAAAATTATTAGCCGCTTTAAGCTATATTATCTTTTAATAGTCTACAGAACAAACCATCATTATACAATAACTTGCCTAATTCCCCTAACCTGCCTAGTTACCCTAAATAACCTAGTGAAGCCTTTAAATGTCACTTTAAGCTGTATAGAAGTGTCTTGAAGAATATCTAGTCTAATATTATTTACTGTCATCATGGCAAAGATAAAATAAATCAGTTATTAGAGATGAGTTATTAAAACTATTATGATTAGAAATGTGTTGAAGAAATCTGCTCTCTGTTAAACAGAAATTGGGGAAAAAATAAACAGGGGGGCTAATAATTCTGACTTCAACTGTATATACAGATAAATGTGCACATTTTTGCATGTACAGACACAAATGTGTGCACACAATGATTGCAAGATATCCATAATCCTGGACCAGGCTGCATCCTGAGCTAATGTAATGGTCATGGAGGAGTGGAGAGTATGAGGGCATACTCACACTATGCTATCCGAACTGTGCCCAGGCCCGTTTCCCGGATCGTTTGAGAAGTGTGAGTGCTCTGAATCGGGCTCAGGCACGGTACACTTGGGTTGCCCTGGCCCGGTTGGAAGAGGTGTGCCAGAGCGCGGTTCACTTGGGCTTTGGCGCGGTATGCTTGTGTGTGAGTGCAAAACGCGCCCGAGCCCGAAACTGAAAGCGAGACGTGACTTTAAAGCACTGTTTCATATGAATTAATTAATCATTCGTACTGTTCAATGAACACAAACTGTCGTAGATTAATAAAGACGCAAACCCCTCACTGCACGTCAGCTGCACCTTCAGCAAACCTCCTAATTCCTGCAGCACGAGGACTTTATGATTGTTTATGAGCGTCAAAAGTGGCTGATCTGTTCGGTGAAATATTAGACTGCGTGTCTCCGCATATCAAACCACTTAAACCATATAAAGAAATGTCCACTGTGCTGAGCGAGAGCGCTTCTGAACAGCGCGTCATCGATGACGAAAGAGTGCCCAGGCCCGAATGTAATGTGAGTGCGGGCCGTCGGGGGAGACGGGAGGGGGGACAAGCGTGCTTTGGCCCGGTTCAAGGCAACTATACATAGTGTGAGTACGACCTGAGACTGATTCCTGTAAGACCCCAGTGACAGACGAGTCTCCACATTAATGTGCAATCACACTCACACATATTCATTCATTCATTCATTTTCTTTTCGGCTTAGTCCCTTTATTAATCAGGGGTCGCCACAGCGGAATGAACCGCCAACTTATCCAGCATATGTTTTACGCAGCGGATGCCCTTCCAGCTGCAACCCATCTCTGGGAAACATTTTCTATATTATTATTACTTTACTCTAATGATCATGTGTGTTGTCCGTGTATCTGAGATTGATTTACAGGACAGTCGTAAACATTTCAGCCTCACAGACAGCAACAAAACACTGCATGTAGACTATAGTCAAACTCCCAGCGTGCACGTTCCAGTGTGTGTTTCTGACAGGAGTGTGTGTGGTGTCTAATATTTAGTGTGTGGTGTAAATATACTCACAGTCTCTCCAGAGCTCTCAGACCGAGGAAAGAGTTATTCTGCAACAGCGAGATCTTATTGTTGCTCAGGAACCTGCACACACACACACACACACACAGCCGTAAATACAGAAGAAGAGCAGAGGATTTACACACACACAGCGTCATCTTTACAGCCAGACGGAGATTTATGAGCTGTAAATCAATACTGCTGAATATCTGTGGAGGAAAACAGCAGCACAAGTGTGTGTGTGTGTGTGTGTGTGTGTGTGTGTGTGTGTGTGTGTGTGTGTGTGTGTGTGTGTGTGTGTGTGTGTGTGTGTGTGTGTGTGTGTGTCTATATGTATTGAAATGTGCATGTGGTTGCATGTGTGCAGGTGTGTTGAAATGTGCATCTGTATTGTGTGCTTGTGTTTGGAATGTGTGTGTGTTTGTTTGGGGTGTGAGTGTGTATGTGACAGTGTGTGTGTGTGTGTCTATGTATTCTGTGTGTTTGGAATGTGTGTGTGTTTGTTTGGGGTGTAAGTGTGTATGTGACAGTGTGTATGTGTGTGTCTATGTATTCTGTGTGTTTGGAATGTGTGTGTGTTTGTTTGGGGTGTGAGTGTGTATGTGACAGTGTGTATGTGTGTGTCTATGTATTCTGTGTGTTTGGAATGTGTGTGTGTTTGTTTGGGGGTGTGAGTGTGTATGTGACAGTGTGTATGTGTGTGTCTATGTATTCTGTGTGTTTGGAATGTGTGTGTGTTTGTTTGGGGTGTAAGTGTGTATGTGACAGTGTGTATGTGTGTGTCTATGTATTCTGTGTGTTTGGAATGTGTGCGTGTTTGTTTGGGGTGTGAGTGTGTATGTGACAGTGTGTATGTGTGTGTCTATGTATTCTGTGTGTTTGGAATGTGTGTGTGTTTGTTTGGGGTGTGAGTGTGTATGTGACAGTGTGTATGTGTGTGTCTATGTATTCTGTGTGTTTGGAATGTGTGTGTGTTTGTTTGGGGGTGTGAGTGTGTAAGTGACAGTGTGTATGTGTGTGTCTATGTATTCTGTGTGTTTGGAATGTGTGTATGTTTGTTTGGGGTGTGAGTGTGTATGTGACAGTGTGTATGTGTGTGTCTATGTATTCTGTGTGTTTGGAATGTGTGTGTGTTTGTTTGGGGTGTGAGTGTGTAAGTGACAGTGTGTATGTGTGTGTCTATGTATTCTGTGTGTTTGGAATGTGTGTGTGTTTGTTTGGGGTGTGAGTGTGTATGTGACAGTGTGTATGTGTGTGTCTATGTATTCTGTGTGTTTGGAATGTGTGTGTGTTTGTTTGGGGTGTGAGTGTGTATGTGACAGTGTGTATGTGTGTGTCTATGTATTGTGTGTGTTTGGAATGTGTGCATGCGTGTGTGCATGTTGTAGTATTGTGTGTGTGTATGTATGTATTTTGTTTGTGTGTTTGGAATGTGTGTGTGTGTTTGTTTGTTTGGGTTATGTGTATGTTGAAGTGTGCATGTGTGCTTGTGTCAGTGTGTGAGGAGGTGTGCGCATGTGTGTGCTGGAGTGTATGTCTGTTTTTGGGATGTGTGTGTGTTAGAGTGTGTATGTATTGGTGTGTGTGTATGCATGTTAGAGTGTGTGTAGGTGTGCATTGGACTGTGTGTGTGTGTGTGTGTGTGTGTGTGTGTGTGTGTGTGTGTGTGTGTGTGTGTGTGTGTGTGTGTGTGTGTGTGTGTGTGTGTATATTGGGTCTGTGTGTGTTTGTGTTGGAATGTGTGGATGTTTTGTGTGGGTGTTTGTGTGTGTGTTGGACTGTGTGTGTATTGTGTGTGTGTGTGTGTGTGTGTGTGTGTGTGTGTGTGTGTGTGTGTGTGTGTGTCCTTTTCATCCATCAAAATATGAAAACATTCATTCATTTTCTTTTCGGCTTAGTCCCTTTATTAATCTGGGGTCGCCACAGCAGAATGAACCGCCAACTATTCCAGCATATGTTTTACACAGCGGATGCCCTTCCAGCTGCAACCCATCAGTGGGAAACACCCACACACTTCCATTCACACACATACATTATAATTCATTCATTGATTTTCCTTCTGCTTAGTCGATTATTTATCAGGGGTCGCCACAGTGCAATGAACCGCCAACTTATCCAGCATATGTTTTACACAGCGGATGCCCTTCCAGCTGCAACCCAGTACAGGGAAACACCCATACACACTCATTGACACAAACACACACACACACTACAGCTAGTTTAGTTGATCAATTCCTCTATAGCGCATGTGTTTGGACTGTGGGGGAAACCGGAGCACCCGGAGGAAACCCACGCCAATAGGGGAGAGCATGCAAACTCCACACCGGGACTCGAACCAATGACCTTTTTGCTGTGAGGCCACAGTGCGACACCACTGTGCCACCGTGCCACGTACACCTTGATAATAATAATTAACATAATTAATATGAATATTAATATGACTGACTGAACAATACATCTGAATAATTGTAAAGCACAACAGAATAAGGTCTCACAGTGAGGACTGAGATTACAGCATTCTGATGGATTATCAATATCACACAGGCAGGATCTGCTTTACATGCATGACCACGCACACGCACACACACACACACACACACACACACACACACACACACACACACACACACACACACACACACACACACACACACGGGTTTCAGGCTTCTGTCTATCCTCCAGGAAATGGCAGGCAAAACATAATTGTAGTTGGTGTAAACAGTGCGGGCCAGAACTCCAGACCAATGATGTGCTCCAGCAAAAGCAGAGCCACAGAACACAGCACAGATTAAATACTGTCTTTCACACACAAACACAGCAAATGAGCTGTGTCAGTACAGCCTCTGTGTGTGTGATTATAGCAGCAGCTAAAGGTTATGACCAATGACTGTATAAAATATGGACGACTCGACAGCGCCATTTTCCATTAAACGCTGTGAAGGAATAATCGCCTCGTGACGGGCACAAACTGTCGCAAAACACTGCTGAAATTGGAGTCTGGGCATGCGCAGGAGGACTGCCTGATGGAGCCAGAGGAGGAGCTGCGGAATCAAGCTTCCAACCAAACGCTTGTACATCAAATAAACCACGCCCCCCAAACTTCTCACTTGACCGCCGGTGTCTGCACTATACCAAAGGCTCACTAGGCTACGTTCACATTGCAGCCAAATGTGGCCCGAATCTGATCTTTTGGCCCATATGTGACTCAGGTCTTGACAGTGTGAACAGCACAAACCGTATGGAATCTGATCTTTTCACTTCAGATTTGTGCCACTTTCATATGTAGTCTTAAATCAGACACAGATCTGATGTTTTGCAATGCGAGCGCAGTGTAAACGGTTATATCGGACTTCATGTGACTTTTACATAATCTTCGAGCGACATGCGTCATCATTCTGTGCTGCAGTCATCATCTACACCTCTGCAGCAGTAGAATAACACACAGGGCGATTACTTTACCACAGAAAGTTGGTTGTTCATTTTGGAAAAGATTTTGAAGGCAAAACTGGTGCTTGTTAACCACTCTGGTTAACCATCGGGGCACGGGATGATCACGATGCTAAAGAGCGTCGGGGGTGTTGCGGGGATCCGTGCACAAAGGAGGGGGCACTTTCATTTTAAGGACGAACATTATCTTAGAGCGAATAAAGGGCAGGAGCTCAAGCACCCAAACCCCCATCTGAACGTGTCTGATGTTTATAACGAAGAAAAATAAAATAACTGCAAACGAAGATAAACCAACTCCACCTTCACAGTTCAGTCTGCGGCTGCTCATTAACCCTTGATGAGTTCACTACACCGGTGGTCAGACAGACGCGCGGTTGTCATAAATCACAAATGATCAGTGTTTTCAATCACAAGGGACTTATTTTAGGTTTCAAATGCCGAAATACACATTAGTAGTAGCAGAACAACCTTTTACAGTTCATGTAATACACCACGGTTGTCTGTGAAAAGGGCAATAATCATATTAAGCATAACCTGACAGCGTGCTTCATTCAGTTACACACTGTGTGCATAATTAGACATTTTGTGTTGTCCGTAACTATACTTCTGCGCATGCGGGTCAGTTTACGACCATGATCTGTTCACACTGCTAATCTGATATTGGCCACATTTATAACAACAGTGTGAACAGCTAGGCAGAAACATCAGATCTGAGAAAAAATCAGATTTGAGCACTAAGCCTCGCAGTGTGAACGTAGCCTAATGTACACTTTGCGTTTACATAGTAGCCTGCGTTTGCTGTTTTATCAACACAAAAGGTTGTAATAACGTTAACAAAGGTGAGGTTTTATATAACGAAGATTTAATCGCGCCAGGTCCGGGCCGCAGCACACATTACTTGCAGGCCGATCCCGGCTCGGATGCGGCAGCATCGGCTTGCTAACGGCTGCCGCATCTGGCCAGATGCGACTCGAGTCAATCGGGCCAGATGCGGCGGCTGTTAGCGAGCCAACGCTGCTGCATCCGAGACGGACTTTTAGGTAAGAGCAGACGGAGTCGGGCCGAGGGGTAAGTCTCCAGCAGGCGAGAGTCTAGCCGGAACTGACCCGAGTGTATTTGGCTATCTGGGTGGTTAAGCGTGTATCAGCAAACTGATAAAGCCCTGAACTTACCAAATAAACAGTGTTCCATCAGATCCTGTATGTCAGAAACTATAGTTTACTGCTGAACAACTCGTTTTATCATGATAAAATAACACAGAAATGGAATAATAACACTTCAGTCTCCTGCTGAAGCTCCGACGTCTGCTTTGAGAAACTGTCAATCACAGCTGTCAATCATGATGACACGCCCAGCATTAAATTACTGCTCAAAACATACTCTTTACAGAAATGAAGATCTGCACCTCTATCAGCTGATAACCAGTGCCTTAACTGACCAGAACCATCTTTCAGAACATTTTACTGCAAGTTAATTTTTTTATTTGGTCTCATGTCTCCTTCATTAACACGGAGGAGGCGGCCTTTATGACTTGTACTGCAGCCAGCCCCCAGGGGGCGATCTAACAGCCGAGACCTTCACTCAAAAGCAGGCTTGTGGCACACTTGGTTATGACACACACACACATGCGCACACACTTCTACAGCTATCATACCCCTATTTTTTTTTTTTTTTTACAACTGTTTAGTTTCAATTTGTGGCCAAGAGTATTCTGAAATGTAGGCTTAGTGTCTACTCAAATGAAAAAAAAATATATAAATACTACAGTGTTCTTAAACCAAACTAAAGTGTATTATACTGTATATATTATAGTATTTACAATTCTTTGCTTATGCATAATGCATCATACTGTAGTATTAACTATAGTGAACTGATAAACTGTAACAAATACAGCAGTATACTTTAGTTTTACAACGGCAATCTGTGGTGTATTGAAGTATAATATACCCAATATGTAGAAAACTACAGTATCGGGCCATTTGTTTATATTACTATAGTTGTGTTTCCATCGCAACTGTAGAATCACCTCAACAGATTAATTACAATAGTTGTTGTGTTACCATAGCAACTGTAGAATCACCTTAACAGATTAATTACAATTGTTGTTGTGTTACCATAGCAACTGTAGAATCACCACAACAGATTAATTACTGTAGTTGTTGTGTTACCATAGCAACTGTAGAATCACCTTAACAGATCAATTACAATAGTTGTGTTACCAAAGCGTTTGTAGAATCACATCAGCAGATTAATTACTGGAGTTGTTGTGTTACCATAGCGACTGTAGAATCACCACAACAGATTAATTACAATAGTTGTTGTGTTACCATAGCGACTGTAGAATCACCACAACAGGTTAATTACTATAGTTGTGTTACCATAGCAAATATACAGTAGAATCACCTCAACAGAGTAATTACTATAGTTATTGTGTTACCATAGCAACTGTAATCACCTCAACAGAGTAATTACTATAGTTATTGTGTTACCATAGCAACTGTAATCACCTCAACAGAGTAATTACTATAGTTATTGTGTTACCATAGCAACTGTAGTCACCTCAACAGATTAATTACTATAGTTATTGTGTTACCATAGCAACTGTAGAATCACCTCAACAGATTAATTACTATAGTTATTGTTACCATAGCAACTGTAGAGTCACCTCAACAGATTAATTACTATAGTTATTGTGTTGCCATAGCAACTGTAGAATCACCTCAGCAGATTTATTACTGTAGCTGTTGTTACCATAGCAACTGTAGAATCACCTCAACAGATTAATTCGTATAGTTGTTGTTACCATAGCGACTGTAGAATCATGTCAACAGATTAATTCGTATAGTTGTTGTTACCATAGCGACTGTAGAATCACCTCAGCAGATTTATTACTGTAGCTGTTGTTACCATAGCAACTGTAGAATCACCACAACAGATTAATTACTGTAGCTGTTGTTACCATAGCAACTGTAGAATCACCTCAACAGATTAATTCGTATAGTTGTTGTTACCATAGCGACTGTAGAATCATGTCAACAGATTAATTGCAATAGATGTGAGACAAAAAAATGAGTGTGTCTGTGAAAGTGCATGTGTGAGAGAGTGAGTGTGTGTATGAGAGAGAGAAAAAGAAAAAGAGTGAGCGTGTGTGTATGAGAAAGTGTGTGAGAGAGTGAGTGTGTGTGAGTGTGTATGAGAGAGAGAAAAAGAGTAAGCGTGTGTCTACGAGAAAGTGTGTGTGTGTGAGAGAGAGAGAGACAGAGAGTGAGTGTGTGTATGAGAGAGAGAGTAAGTGTGTGTGTATGAGAAAGTGTGTGTGAGAGAGAGTGAGTGTGTGTGTATGAGAAAGTGTGTGTGAGAGAGAGTGAGTGTGTGTATCATGAGAGAGAGAGAGAAAAAGAGTGAGCGTGTGTGTATGAGAGTGAGAGTGTGTGTGTGTGTGTGTGTGTGTGTGTGTGTGTGGTGTCGTTGGCCGTGTCTATCAGACTCCACTAATACACACTGCGCCTCCTCCTCCTTGTGTGTGTGTGTGTGTGTGTGTGTGCAGGGTCAGCGCTCCTCCATGTGTAAGATGTTATTTTGGTTAGCTGTTCCTGGTAACCTGATATTATAGAACAACAGTGGGACTGCAGTGAGCTTGGGTAACACTGCCGCGCGGCTCGCCGAGTGTGTACCAGTTGAGATTGTGATCTGGAGTCTGTGATTGGTGGCTGCACAGCGCTGTAACTCAGCATATTTTTATTCTGTCGCTCTTATAATAATAGAGCGGTGCAGGGCGTGTGGAGAACCGCTTCAGTTCACCAGCCGGAGCGCAGAGTTAATACTGCATGTGTGAATCAATGATGGACACACACACATACACTGCTCCTGCTGGAGTGTGGACACAGTTTATTATTACTGTACATGCTGCTTCATTACTCATATCAAGATTACTGTAACAATTTATAGTAAATACTGTAGTGTTTGTGAATCGTACTATAGTAAAGAACCTAAATTAATCTGTTAAGGTGATTCTACAGTTGCTATGGTAACACAACTATAGTAATTAATCTGTTAAGGTGATTCTACAGTTGCTATGGTAACACAACTATAGTTATTAATCTGTTGAGGTGATTCTACAGTTGCTATGGTAACAGCAACTATAGTAATTAATCTGTTGTGGTGATTCTACAGTTGCTATGGTAACAGCAACTACAGTAATTAATCTGTTGAGGTGATTCTACAGTTGCTATGGTAACAGCAACTATAGTAATTAATCTGTTGAGGTGATTCTACAGTTGCTATGGTAAAAGCAACTATAGTAATTAATCTGTTGAGGTGATTCTACAGTTGCTATGGTAACAGCAACTATAGTAATTAATCTGTTGAGGTGATTCTACAGTTGCTATGGTAACCGCAACTATAGTAATTAATCTGTTGTGGTGATTCTACAGTTGCTATGGTAACACAACAACTCGTTGTGTTACCTCGATGTTACCCAGCGCTGGGTCAAATATGGATGAACCCAGCAGTTGTTTTGATAAATGCTCTAACTGGTCGTCATCACTGAATCATTGATTGAGTGAGTTCAGTGATGTGATGTTGAGGAGCAGCAGGTCAGCATGAGCGCAGCGCAGTGTGTCATGTGGAGGTCATGTGGAGTTTGACAGATCAGAGCTGCAGACAGAAGCTGTTTTATGGTGTTTATGAGCGCGTCTCGGGACACTTTAATAATCTGAGCTCTGACTGCTCTGAGAGGGAGTTCAGGACCAGGCTCTCTTTGGCAGACGCACTGTTTTCCTTTCTGAACATTCGCAGACGCTGCAGACGCACACACACACATTCCTGAGATTCTGACAGACTCACTTCTGTTCATCTTCACTCAGTGCTGCAGCACAACTCATCACACACAAGCCAAACTGGTCATCCTCATCATCATTATAACCTTCATCATCATCCTCATTATCACCATATTCATCATTACCTTCATCTTCATCATCATCCTCATTATAAACTTCATCTTTATCATCATCATCATGGTCATCCTCATCTTCATTATTATAACCTTCATCAACATCATCTTCATCATCATCCTCATTATCACCTTCTACATTACCTTCATCGTCATCATCCTCATCTTCATTCTCATTATAACCTTCATCATCATCCTCATCTTCATCTTTATCATCCTCATCTTCATTATTATAACCTTCATCAACATCCTCATCACCATCTTCATTATCCTCTTGATCCTCATCTTCATCATTATAACCTTCATCATCATCCTCATCTTCATCATCATCCTCATCTTCATCATTATAACCTTCAACATCATCTTCATCATCATCCTCATCACCATCTTCATTATCCTCTTGATCACTATCTTCATCATTATAACCTTCATCATCATCCTCATCTTCATCATTATAACCTTCAACATCATCCTCATCTTTATCATCCTCATCTTCATCATTATAACCTTCATAATCATCCTCAGCAACATCTTTATCATCCTCATCATCATCTTTATCATTATAACCTTCATCTTTATCATCATCATTCTCATCATTATAACCTTTATCTTCAACTTTATCGTCCTCATCTTCATCATTATAACCTTCGTTAACATCATCATCCTCATCACATCTTCATTATCCTCTTGATCACCATCTCCATCAATACAACCTTCATCTTCGTCATCCTCATCATCTTCATTATTAGATCCTCCCTCCTCACCTTCATCATTATAACCTTCATCCTCATCTTTATCATCACCATCATCCTCAATTTCATCATTATAACCTTCATCATCCCCATCATCTTCATCATAATCTTCATGTGCTTTTAAAGGTACTTTTACATTAAATAAACTAAAAACACTTTTACTCATTAATAATGGAATAAATTATAATATTTTAAACCGTTTCAGGTCTGCTGAATGCCTGATTCTGATTGGCTGATGCACATTCTAAGGCGTGCCTTTATGTTTAGATTAACGTACAGGTGAAGCAGCATTATAATTGTCATTATTATTATCTGCTTACGCTATTTTTTACTGCAATAAAGTGCCTTTATCATTAATATTTATTCCTAAAAGTGTCTTTACTCTGACAAATAATGAGTCATTCATATCTAATAAGGGTTTAACGACAAACTCAATTTGCACTGCTGTAGTTCAGATATTTAAATAAATATTAATCATGCTGTTATAAAATTCATGACAATTATAATGCTCTAGTGTGCTCATGGGAGACGACGGGGATTCTGAGCGATCGCCTTGGCATGGAGTTCGGTTAAGCTGCGTTGACGTCCCATTTTGGCCCTGACTGATTCTTTTTGTTTACTTTATATTATTTATGTTATTGTTATAGGGTGACGCAGTGGCGCAGTAGGTAGTGCTGCTGCCTCACAGCAAGAAGGTCACTGGTTTGAGCCTCGGCAGGGTCAGTTGGTGTTTCTGTGTGGAGTTTGCATGTTCTCCCTGCGTTCGCGTGGGTTTCCTCCAGGTGCTCCGGTTTCCCCAACAGTCCAAACACATGCGGTACAGGTGAATTGGGTAGGCTAAATTGTTCGTAGTGTATGAGTGTGAATGAGTGTGTGTGTGTTTGTTTCCCAAAGATGGGTTGCGGCTGGAAGGGCATCCGCTGCATAAAAATGTGCTGGATAAGTTGGCGGTTCATTCCGCTGTGACGACCCCAGATTAATAAGGGAACTAAGCCGAAAAGAAAATGAATGAATGAATGAATGTTATTGTTATGTTAAAATAAATGTTATTTTGCCCGTGATGTTTGTGACTGGTTCACCGTTTTGTTGCAGCTTAAGAGCCAGCTGTAACATATGGGGGCTCGTCCGGGATTCTGTAGTGAAATTTTATGCAGAGCCTGTAATCATCAAGTTATTAACGCAATTGTTTAGATACGTTGATGAATAAAAAGTAACTAATTTAGTAATACAGAACATCAACCCTACAGACTGAAAAAGAGGACTCAATTAAATGAAATGCATACATATTAAGAGGATATTTAATGAATTAAACATCAGTATATCCACTCCGTCTGTTGTGTAGTAGAGAAACAATGGAGGAGGGATATCGAGAGCTGCATTAGACGTCCTAACAGAAGTGTGTATTGTAGGAGTGTGTGACGCTCCTGTGCTGTTTATTTATCCTCGACTGCCAAACAAAAGTGGGACGAGGGAAACCGGAGCAGAATTATGAATGTCACGCTTCCTACAGCAGGAAAAAGACTTCCTGACAAAACAGAACCAAAACATTCGGACTAATATTAACACACAGTCACATGATCAGCACACCACACTCACTTTTACATCTATCAGACGCTATTGAGGAGGCATTCAGCAATTCAACAAGAAGAGGCAATACACACAACAAGGGCTGATTACACAGAGAACTGTTAGTGCTTTCAGTGCCTGTGATTTAACTAAAAGGTGGAATAAATCCCTGAGGTAAAGGATTTCATTAAGAGCAATGCAACAAACGTCTTATCTCTCACCCTTACCTGAGTGCCTTTAAGTGTGTGTGTTTCACTGTAGTTTCTGGCAACATCAAGCGGCAACATCCCGCTCTTCCTCGTGAAGCTAAAACGGAAGTAACTGAAACTGCAATTCATCGACTGGCCACTGGGGGCTGGCTCCAGAAACTCCAGATGTTTACTGACTGCTATGCTAAATTGGCCAATTTTACAGCTGATCAATACATGTTTACAGTCTGGTATGAATGATGGTTTTGTTGCATATAGCTAATAATAAACTCTATGATAACTAGGGTTGGGTAGTGAAACCCGGTGCCATTATGATTTTCATCATCCTAGACCAGGCCGTATCCTGAGCAGCTGCTGTGGTGCCATGGTGGAGTGAGAGCATGAGACTGATTCCTGCGATGCCCCAGGGACAGACGAGTCTTCGCTGAGGTCCAGCTTCCTGCGCCTAGACTGCAGCTCTGCACAAGACGTTTGGCCATAGGGGAAATGGTCGTGCCCAACTGAGCCTGGTTTCTCTCGAGGTTTTTTAATTCTTCACTTTCGCCAATTGGTGAAGTTTTTTCCTCGCCGCTGTCGCCACTGGCTTGCATGGTTCGGGATCTGTAGAGCTGCGCATCGATGGATTTGCTCTTCAGTGTTTGGACTCTCAGTAGTGATTATTAACCCACACTGAACTGAGCTAAACTGAACTGAACTTAATCTCTGAAAACTGAACTGACACTGTTTCAATTCACTATAATCTTCCATGTGAAGCTGCTTTGACACAATCTACATTGTATAAGCGCTATACAAATAAAGATGAATTGATTTGAATGGTACCTTTGTAAGCGGTATGCACCGGACCGAATCAGCATATGAATTTCGGTGTCTAATTCCGGTGCCACTGGTGCTGCGACAAGAACGTAAAGCAGGTCGCACACCAGAAGCCACGCAGCGCCATGCATTTCAGAATTCTAAACGTAGGTTTCCATCAGGATACACACACGAGCGCTGCAAGTTGGCGGCTGTCCGACTCAGGACACTGTTCATATTTCTGCCACACCACAGAGCGCCATCTGAATAGCTTCATTTTAAATAATATGCAAATGTGCGCGTCTGGTGTGTGATAGTTTCAACTGTTCATGTACGTGCCATGCCGCGGCTCTGAGCGGCGCATCCATTGTGTGACGCCCTTAAGAAGCATCAAGGGGTGCAAAGGCACACATAAGTACGCGTTGTGTTACACCATCTCTAAATATTTATTTCTAAATGTCAGGCGTTTGTTCTTGTTGCTTATAGAAGGCAAAGCGTGCAGTATGGTGCATGCGGTGAGCGACTCCATCAACACGCATGATCGCGTTCATCTAATTTGCTTAAACTAAGCATTCTAAAGTATGGCTGTATTTTACAAGCAAGGATTCTGACACACCAACATGCAGCAGATGCTTTACAAAAGTTGTGTGTAAGGGGGGAAACACGTCAAACTTTTACACAATGATGAGCAATGAAGGCGCAAATTATCAGATCTGCTTTGATGACGATGAACCTCACTGAGACACGCCCCCCCCCCTCCTCCCCTCCTCAAAAAAAACTTTGGATTTTTGCAAATCACAGGGGTCGCCCCATTGAGCTCGGAAAATACGGAAATCCATATTTATATGGAAGAATCACATTCCTGCTTCATTGGCTGATGAATTAATTTGTGCCATGATGCGCGTTGACGCTTTCACATGTCAATAATGTGATGTATTCCTTCCAGCTTGCTGCTGTTCAAAAACAGTGACGCTGCTAAACTATGGCTCTGAGCTGCTTTAGCTCAGTTTAGACCCACATAAGGGTGATCAGATGTCCTGTTTTTTCCCTAGGAAAGTCTCTTATTTACCAGCACAGTTCATTATTTCGGCTCTAGCATAAGAACGATCCTGTCAAATTATTTTCTTTATTTTCTATTTCCACCTGGTGATGTTCATCCCAAGGCCCCTAGAGATTAAGCAGCGCCACTGATCTAAGACCTGTGAAGAGATGATGCCAAGGTCGCCATAATCCTGGACCAGGCCGTATCCTGAGCAAATGCTGTGGTGGTCATGGAGCATGATTCCTGAAAGAAGAAGTTTGGCCAGAGGAGAAATGGTCGCGCCTAACTGAGCCTGGATTCTCTCCAGGTTTCTCTCCTTCACTTTGGTCAATTGGTGAAGTTTGTTCCTCCACTGGCTTGCTTGGTTTGGGATGGATTTGCTCTTCAGTGTTTGGACTTTCAGCAGTGAATATTAAACCACACTGACCTGAACTAAACTGAACTTCAACAAGAACTTCTGTGCTCAGCTGCTGCGACACAATCTACACTGTAGAAACGCTGGAGAAATAAACATGAAGTGAATTTGAATAGAAATGTAAGCTAGCCAAGTGCATTGTAAAACAAAAAGTATTCAATTCAATGTTTTTATTTAATGTAAAAGTACCTTTAACTTTAAAAGCACATGATGATTATGATGAAGATGATGGTGATGATGAAGGTTATAATGATGAAATTGAGGATGATGGTGATGATAAAGATAAAGATGAAGGTTATAATGATGAAGGTGAGGAGGGAGGATATAATAATGAAATTTAAACAGTATCTGTTATTAATGTGCAGTAAGAAAACTCAGAATCATGATGTATAATGTCCTCATAACTGAAGCGAAGTCTCAGACACAACCCTGCTTTCTCATAACCGAGACAGTGTGTGAATAAATCAAATACCCTACAAACTGAACTATAGCCAGCGTGCCAACTATAGCCTACACACCGAGTAATAATGACAGTAATAATCAGGAGCAATGGAATATTGGTGCTGGCTTCATCAGACAATATATCTGAGGAAAAATAACTAAAACATGCTAACTTTCTGGAATTGATTGATTCGAGACCAAATTGAACATTGGAAAGACTTTTAAAACTTTTAAAACTTTTAAAGATATTTTATAGCTATTTTAAGGATTTAATGTAAAAAATATTTTAGGGACTTAATGGCAGCCTTAAATTCCTTAAGTTGATCTTTGGGTTTTTGTTCTTTCAACCCAAGTTTTACTACAGTAAGGCCCCGTTTACACTAATGCGTTTTCGTTTTAAAACGCATAAGTTTTGCTACGGTTACGCCATCCGTCCACACTACGCCGGAGTTTTCGAGCCCCGAAAACGAAGCGTTTTGGAAACGCTGAAGAGCCCGTTTTAATACAGAGACGCTGCTGCTCCGTCTCAGTGTGGATGGGGGAAAACGGAGACGTCTGAAAACGGAGGCGTGGCTGCTGAGATTCGCTACCTGATTGGGGCTTTTGGGTCATTGCGTATCCTTCTCTTATTTGTCAAGCCCCTATCACATGACTATAACGCTACCGGAAGACACCAGACCAGCCTTCACTGTAAACAACAACATAGACACAGAAATGGGAGCGTTGTTTGCACTATTGTCCGTTTCAGGCGCCATTGTGCAGCTAAACTCTGCCTTTTTCACTACAGCAGCTGCATATATTCGCTAGAGGCAAGCTATTGTTCGAGCACTCGCTAATCGCTCGCGTTCATCGTTCAACCGGCGTTTGTTGACTAACAATAACCAAATGCCGAGCGAGACACATGCTTCCTGTTTATACTTGAACGCGCATGCCCAGAGTGCACGAATGGTTACGTGATATACGTTTTTGGTGGAGTAGTGTGGACGGAGATATGTTTAGAAACGCTAGATGAAACGCTAGTGTGGACGCGGATCGTTTTTGATAAAAAACACCGTTTTAAAACGAAAACGCACTAGTGTAAACGGGGCCTAAGTGTATCTTTAACCCTCAAACTAATGGATTTCTAAGCTTAAGAACTTTCTCTCCACCACCAGACCCAGAGAATTAAGCGCTAGAGCAGGGGTCATCAACTATATTTGTCAGAGGGCTAGAATTTTACGATACAGTCTCCTTGAGGGCCGGACCCCCAAGAAGAAAATCAAATAAAAATCTCATTTTGGCTTAACATTATCTTTAATGTTTATACTTTTTAATTATTGTACTTTTGCAATTATTATTTATTTATTTATTTATTTTTTGACAGATATTGCGATTTTGATTTGATTTGCGATTTAATTTTGTAGTCAAGTGAATAATTCAAAAATCTGTATTTCAGCTTCTTACTGCTAAAATGCAGTGAGTGTTAGTTAAAAAAGGAGCGTAAAAGATATTAACTTATATTAGCAAACATCTCTGAAATTGTACTTATATATATATGTGTGTGTGTGTGTGTGTGTGTGTGTGTGTAATGAAAGATAATAAATTTGTATATTAAAAGTTTTTCTGACAAAATGTTTCGACCGAAATGGCACCTGTTACTCTGAGAGATCAGGAGAACTGGCAGGCAGGGATCATATACTTTTGCATTTAGCCGTTTATTCTGCAGTTAGTTTTCAGGGCATATTATTCACAGACTTTATCAGCCTGCTATAACGACAGACTGTGTGTTAAAGCACGAAACATGAGCATTAACGCCATGATTATCATGATGGACTCATTCAGTAGTGAACTCGAGTTTATGTGACTTACACTTGATGATCACTGCGCTAGAGTAATGGGTAGGGCCAGACAGACTCTGTGGACATTTTTTTGCTATTTCTGTGGAGAATTTTTTTTTAAAATCTGCAGATTTATGCAGAGTGATTTTGGTAGTATCATAGCTAAAGCTTAATATATCGAAATAAAGATTAATTCCTTTTTAACTTCTGTTTAATGTTCATTCATTCATTCATTCATTCATTTTCTTTTCATCTCAGTCCCTTTATTAATCTGGGGTCACCACAGCGGAATGAACCGCAAACTTATCCTGCTCGTTTTACGCAGCGGATGCCCTTCCAGCTGCAACCCATCCCTGGGAAACAACCATACACACTCATACACTACGGATAATTTAGCCTACCCAATTCACCTGTACTGCATGTGTTTGGACTGTGGGGGAAACCGGAGCACCTGGAGGAAACCCACGTGAACGCAGGGAGAACATGCAAACTCCACACAGAAACACCAACTGACCCAGCCGAGGCTCGAACCAGAGACCTTCTTGCTGTGAGGCAACAGCACTACCTACTGTGCCACTGCGTCGCCCTCTTTATTTAATGTTTACAATGCAAATTCAATTAGATCCACTTGATTGGTAAACAAAGCAAGTTTCTTATATAATATCTCTACTAAAAGACAGAAAATATGACTTTTCAAACTGTATTGTAAATAAATCAGATGAACTATTTTATATTAGTCAATAATAGTGCTGAAATTAATTTAAGAATAAGATCAATATAAATGTACACACATTTACACTAAATAAACAGACTCAATGATGGGCTAAACATCTGCTAAATTCTGTGTGCACAGATTCCCTGTGGGCCTAGTTGGGGAGGGGGGGGGGGGGGGGGGGGGTTATAGAGAGAAGAGTGTTTCTACAGGTGGTTTGTCAACCTCACTCACTGGTGTGAGGCACACTTCAGAAATGCACAATGTTTTTATATGGAGTGATTGCAAACTAAATGTCTGGTGTTTCATTCATTCAACTGCGTGCGTCTGGAAGGCGCGAGCGCATCAAGCCTGCGCGATCACGTCAAGCATAAAGACCTTGTCCGTTTCGTGAGGTGTGTGCACAGTCAGCAGAGGTCTAAGATGCAACACCAGGCAAAAGCACAGGCTGCGCACCTCCACTGGAAACAACGAACTTGCGTGAACTCTAAAAATACACGATATGTGAATGACCACTAAAAGGCCACCGTCATTTGTGATCTCCAGCAGTTGATGTTCTTGCACAGCCATGCTGGATTCACCTGATTTGTTGACAAATGGGTTGTGAGTCCATTCCTTGCCAGTTCGTGGGTCGTTCACTGGGCCTTTCCCCCTTAGCAAAGAAACTTTCCAGAGACGTCTGTTTCTTACTCATTTTGCTGCTTGTGGGTTACATTTGGGCTCAAGTGAGCGAGATGTAACTGAGAGAATACGCTCATTTTCATAATACAAGATCAGTCAGACTCAGATAATAAATAGAATAAATAAATAAATAAATAATTCATAAATTCTTGTGCTGCCCGGTACCAATTGATCCACGATCCGGTACCGGTCCACAGCCCGGTGGTTGAGGACCACTGTGTTAAAGTGTGAGAGCGATGAAAGAGTGTGTTTCCTACAGATGGTTTGTCAGGCCCACTCACCTGTGTGAGGCACACTCAGAATTGATAATGTTTTGGGGTTGTTGTGTGGTGTAGAGAAGACAAGGTCCAGGTTTTGTTCACAGGGGTTTACTTCCTCATCCTCATTTGTTTTCTCCATTGGGAAACTACTATGTTACATATGTATAACAACTGATAATCTGTTAACCCTCTTGTTGACTCGCGGGTCAAGAATGACCCAGGCACCATTTTAACAGCAGATATAAAACAAACAATGCTTTTTTTAACTTGAAGTTTGGTGACTTATTCTAACATGACCACAGCATTAGAACAAATTAATTATTTTTTATTTTACTGTGTATACACACACACACACACACACACACACACACACACACACACACACACACACACACACACACACACACACACACACACACACACACACACACACACATATATATATTAAGGGTGTAACGATATGCGTATTCGTATCGAACCGTTCGGTACGAGGCTTTCGGTTCGGTACGCATACGAACCGAACGATTCAGACTAATATCTAAAAAGATAAAAGAGAATAAGTCCCAAATGACGTGACAGGCAACATCTGGCTTCCCCGCCCACCTCCAAACGCTACTCTATTCAGGCACACACTGCACTCAGTGTCGGAGTAAGCTACTGGCGCTCAAACCGAAAGTTATGCCGCTTTCAATCCAAAAAAGCCGGCGGAGCTGGGTGTTGAGATGATGCGGGGTTTGTCGCGGACAAAAGCGAAGGCCGAGGGGTGCTGAGATGATGCAGGGTTTGTTGCGGAAAGGGTGGAAACGCGCCGCGGACTGACTGCACTACAGCTAAAGGGCTAGTAACATTAATGTAATCCTCCTATAACCAACAGCGGGTCTGGCGTTTGAGAGCACTTTGGTTTCCCTGTAGACCTTAATGCTTAATCGGTAGTGGAAATTTCGGGTTTTAAGAAAATGTTAAATGTAATAGAGCCTCGTTTCATTATTCCTTCATAAGCCCATTGCCCAGTTGACGGTCAAATCAAGCAGATCTCGGTTATATCCACATGTGCTGCCGTTAATCCGCGAGTCAGGTAATCAAAAAATAGGTCGCATGATATTTAAGTATAAGTGGGTCACGCGTGGGTAAGATCAATTATTGGTGATGCAAACTTTAACTATTTACTCTAAAATATTAAGGTGTTTTAAGCAATCTTGACAGATTGGCACAAATATGCTTTCATTTAAAAAATCGCTCGTCACGGCTATATGCGGTGAACATCTCCGTTCTCACAGGTTTCTCAGTTTTCTCATCATCAATCACTTTCAGTCTGGGAACATGTTCAGTGCTGCGAATTTTGTTAAGCCTGTTCTGCAACATTGTGGTCAAATTATTTGATTTAATAGAGGATATCGTGTATTGAGGAGGATATAGGCAAAGATATTGCAGAGAGCTGAGACATATGACGACTTTAAAGATGATATTTAGCTTTTTTCGCATTAATGTAGATATATTACATGTTTTAATTACATTATTGAATAAAATAAATAGCATTATTATTTTTAATCATCATCATTAATAATAAATAGGCTAAACTAAAAATAATTTGACAGCTTCAGCTGTTCACATCACTGGCACTTTCGGACTTCAGCACCACGTGTCTTTAGCATGAATTGAAATAGACTTTCCCTCCTAAAGGAAAAAATACAATATTTTTTAAAATTGCAATGCGATTATAGTCATGTATTCGCAATTTCACATAAATCAGCATGCGAAAATTTAATTGTTTCTATTGCGCTCTCTCTCTCTCTCTCTCTCTCTCAGCAGCAGTTCACGCGCGCTGGCACTACCATACACAGCCACATCTCGTAGCACATTAATTTGCAACTTTGTTGCATAAAAATAGGCTAAATAACAAAATTTAATTAACAAACAAATTAAATAAAATTATTTGTAAAAATGAAACTACAGAAAAAAGAAAATGAAAAGAACTGAAACTAGCTCAAATGTTCAGTTCTGGAATAACAGGTGTTGCGATCAAATTAATTCGATGGAATAATTAACACAGACAGGCGCATTTTTCATAAAATAGCCTATTTAATTTTATTTAAAAATATGTTAGGCCTATATTTATTATATAGGCTATATTTTTTTTAAATAGCCTATATTAATTTACCATTCATTTTGGCTTTAACGAATTATTGAACAGATTATTAATAACTTATCAAAAAACACTTTACTGAGCTCAGTGTCGGCCCTCACCGGATAAAGTCCAATCTTTCTTTAATTTTTTGGACTTTTGTTTGAAAGCTTAGTGGCATTGTAGAGGTCCAATTTACTGTTGTTTGATTTAAATTATAGCCTATATATGCGCCAATAAACAAGTCAAAGGAATGAGTGAATTAATAAAATGATTCTTAAATGTCGATATTGTTTTTACTCAAAAAAATAACAAATGTTTTATTAAAAATGAACGAGCAATTTTCATCATTTATACGATTCAGTTAAATATAAGTTGGACATTTATGGGGCCATGTAACATGTTTTTGTGTTTGTTTTTTTGTTCTAGTGATCTTTAATATATACTGGGTAGCTACGCAAAATATTTTCTAAAATGTCAAGCAGGAATTTGTCAATAGCTTTAATTATGAAGACAAAAAAATATTAAAAATAACAAAAATAAAATGATAAAAAATACAAAGATAAAAAGAGCAGCATTTTGCTAAATATAATAGTCCTTTATATGCTTTAAATCCTGCTCTGTGTTGTTTCATATTCGTTTTTATTTCACTTGATGCATTATTTAATGTTTGAATGCTGAAAGAAATAACAGCCGTCGTTTAAATCATTATTTTACCATTAAAATGTAGTATATTTTATATTATTATCAACTTTTGATATAAAACCGCTGTGTAATTTAATTGATTGTTAAAAATGAAATAATTTTATGGCATAACAGTGTTTAGTTGCTTTCGCTTTCGTTCTTCACGGAAGCTTTAACAGAAGCGTGTGCCGCATTCACCTCTGATGTATAGGTTACTCAGCCTGTAGCCTAGTTTGGGATTTTTTCGTTGTGACGATTAAGCAAGAATCATAAAGCATAGCCTCAACACAGGCTGGTAGCCTAGACTTAAACGGATCTTTTATAAGAATGAGCGATTAATAGATTAATTGATCGTTAATTTAAATGATCATTGATCACAGGATTTTGTAGAAACTGACATCCCTAGTTCAAAGTAAAAAAAAAAGAGAGATCATGCTTTTATTATGTTAGTTTTCATACAATAAAAATATTTTAATCAGAGAAATCCTCTGGCTTTTTTCTTTTTTTTTTGCTGTATCGAAAACATACCGAACCGTGACACCACTGTGTCGTATCGAACCGAACCGTGATTTTTGTGAACCGTTACACCCCTAATATATATATATATATATATATATATATATATATATATATATATATATGCATACATGTTTGCACAAAAGAAGATATTTTGAAGAATGCTGAAAACCGGTAACCATTGACTTCCATAATAGGAAAAGCAATGAAAGTCAATGGTTACAGGTCAGCATTCTTCAAAATATCTTCTTTTGTGTTTAACAGATTAAACTCATAAAGGTTTGAAATAAGTAAGGAGAGCGTTAATGATGACAATTTAAATTTTAGGGTGAACTGTCTCTTTAAAAATCACTTCTCTAAGCTTTCAATGTTCTCTTGTGAGCATGAGAACACTGCATTTAATATAGGATATTCATAAACACCAGAGTAAAGTGTTGAGTTACTCACAGTGAAACGGTAGTGTTGGGTAAAGTGCTGGGCTGTATGCTCTCCATCAGGTCCGCATCGTCACACACGACCTTGACGCGCACCCTCTGCCGGCTGAACTCCTTTGATCTCTCTGACGTGCAGTGACAGCTGTCAATCATCAGCTCGGGGCAGTATCGGGAACCCGCGAGCGCCGTGCACAGCAGCGCGAGCACGAGCAGCAGCCTCATCGCGCGCTTCACGTTACTTCCAGCCACTCCTGAATCAAGATATCGCTCATCTCAGAGTGGATAAACACAGAAAAGAGCTGTCAGCCATTAAAAACAATCATCCAGAATCATTCAGAGGCACTTCAGCAGAGTTTAGCGGGAGTTTCAGAACTTCTGCATCCTCCGCGCGCGACCGTGTGTTCAGCCTGACCAGACGACAGTCCGGTCCTATGAATATTAATGAGGTCTCCCGGGCTGGCTGTTCTAATTGGTTGACTGATGTACAGCTGGCCAATCAATGAAGTTTCTACGCTGAAGGGCTGAATCTAGAATGCTAATTACGCCAGTAATGATTGATATTCATAAGCTCTGCCTTCGCTATAGTAGGATTTATAACTGTCCACGGGAAAAATAAACTTCCTCAGTGATATTTTGGAATTACAAAATGCCAAAGGACACCAAAAAAATTAAAATGAATAAATAAAAGATGAAGAAAAATGTAAAGAACGCATAAATATCTGCTTTACAGTCCATCATCTCAGAAAATACACAAGCACCTCTGCTCTGCTCTCTCTGGGGAAACACTGAGGATAAAGCTGCGGCTGCTGGAGTCTCAACACATGGAGGATCTGCCCTCACTGCTCTGACATCATCATCATCAACATCACTATCTTCATCATTACCATCATCACATGGTCATCCTCACCATCATCATCTTCATTCTTACTATCATCTTCATCATTTCTTTACTCTTAACATAATCATCAACATCACCTTCTTCATCATACTCAATCACCATATTAAGATCATCTTCAT
>LR812531.1:60973420-60975920 GCA_903798195.1 Danio kyathit
AATAATAATAATAATACTAATAATAATAATAATAAATACTACTACTACTAAAAATAATAATAATAATAATAATAAATACTACTACTAATAATAATGATAATAATAATACTGCTACTAATAGTAATATCTAAAGGTGTCGATCTTGGTGAGTTTTATTTTAAACACAACTAATTTAGTCCTAAATGAGCATAAAATGAAAAATCTAAATGAGAGACTCATTCGCTGCTCTTAATCAGTATATTTCCCAAATGATGTTGAACAGATTCAGGAATTTCTCACAGTATTTCCTCTAATATTTGTTCGTATTTGTGGAGAAAGTCTTACTTGTTTTATTTCGGCTAGAATAAAAGCAGTTTTTAATTTTTTAAACCATTTTAAGGTCAATATTATTCGCCCCCTTAAGCAATATTAGTTTTGGATTGTCTCCAGAACAAATTACTGTTATACAATGACTTGCCTAGTTACCCTAATTAACCTAGTTAAGACTTTAAATGTGACTTTAAGCTGAATACTAGCGTCTTGAACAATATCTAGTCTAATATTATGTGCTGTCATCATGGCAAAGAGAAAAGAAATTAAAATAAACATTGATTGTATTCATCCCAGCCAAACTAATCTGACTTTCTCCAGAAGATAAATAGGAAATACTGTGAAAAATGTCATAATCCACATGGCAGGGATTGCAGAGCGACTGTGATGTCGTAGTGTTATATCTGCACTTTCGTGAAGCCAAGCGTTTATATTTAGAGCTCAGGTTGGGCTTTTAGTGCACTGTCATCCTTCATCGGGGTCACAGAAGCTCAGCCATATACAAACACTGCATTCTGGGTATTTTTAACATCTCCTTCAGAGCGCTTCACTTCTGAGCATTTCACTCCAGTGTCTGCTTTGCACAAAGAATAATAGTGGAGTCAAATATAGAGGGATGCGTTCTAAAGCCTATGAGCTGCCTACATAGGGAGCATCCTTCTAATGAAGCATACAAAGACTGATCTGGAACATTTTGATGTCAGATTATATAAAGAAGTATAACATATAGAGAATATAGTAAACATGTCACATTACGAGTGAAATACAAAAAGTTGGTCACAGTTTATAATAAGGTTTCAATTGTTATGTTAGGGATAAACTACATCTAGTAGATTGTTGTTTTGTTTTGAAAAGAAAAAATAAAATTTATAGAGATGAGGAGAAAAATATCTGTCCAAAATACAGGATTTACACTCACCGGCCACTTTATTAGGTACACCTGTCCGACTGCTTGTTAACGCACATTTCTAATCAGCCAGTCACATGGCAGCAGCTCAATGCATTTAGGCATGTAGACATGGTCAAGACGATCTGCTGCAGTTCAAAGCGAGCATCAGAATGGGGAAGAAAGGGGATTTAAGTGACTTTGAACGTGGCATGGTTGTTGGTGCCAGACGGGCTGCTCTGAGTATTTCAGAAACTGCTGATCTACTGGGATTTTCACGCACAACCATCTCTAGGGTTTACAGAGAATGGTCTGAAAGGACTGAAATATCCAGTGAGCGGCAGTTCTGTGGGCGCAAATGCCTTGTTGATGTCAGAGGAGAATGGCCAGACTGGTTCCAGCTGATAGAAAGGCAACAGTAACTCAAATAAGCACTCATTACAACCGAGGTCTGCAGAAGAGCATCTCTGAACACACAACACGTCCAACCTTGAGGCGGATGGGCTACAGCAGCAGAAGACCACACCGGGTGCCACTCCTGTCAGCTAAGAACAGGAAACTGAGGCTACAATTCACACAGGCTCACCAAAACTGGACAACAGAAGATTGGATTGCCTTGGATTGCCTGGTCTGATGAGTCTCCATTTCTGCTGCCACATTTGGATGGTCGGGGCAGAATTTGGCCTCAACAACATGAAAGCATGGATCATCCTGCCTTGTATCAGCGGTTCAGGCTGGTGGTGGTGGTGTAATGGTGTGGGGGAGATTTTCTTGGCACACTTTGGGTCCATTAGTACCAATTGAGCATGGTGTCAACGCCACAGCCTACCTGAGTATTGTTGCTGACCATGTCCATCCCTTTATGACCACAGTGTCTCCATCTTCTGATGGCTACTTCCAGCAGGATAACGCACCATGTCATAAAGCACCAATCATTTCAGACTGGTGAACATGACAATGAGTTCACTATACTCAAATGGCCTCCACAGTCACCAGAGCTCAATCCAATAGAGCACCTTTGGGATGTGGTGGAACGGGAGATTGGCATCATGGATGTGCAGCCGACAAATCTGCAGCAACTGTGTGATGCTATCATGACAATATGGAGCAAAATCTCTGAGGAATATTTCCAGTAGCTTGTTGAATCTCTGCCATGAAGGATTAAGACAGTTCTGAAGGCAAAAGGGGCGTTCAACTAGATACTAGTAAGGTGTACCTAATAAAGTGGCTGGTGAGTATATCTAAACGGAAAACACACAGAAAATAAATAGATGTGTGTGTGCTTCCTCTAGGATTGCGCCAGGG
>LR812531.1:60980920-60988420 GCA_903798195.1 Danio kyathit
GAAATGACGGCAACCAGTGAAACCTAGCTGTCACTCAAGTGGCCACGCCCTTAATTATGCAGACTTAATATAACTTAATAAAAACATAACAGATGAGTTATAAATAAATTCACCCCCTCACAGTTGTTATGAGGGGTAATATTAGCTATATGAACCAAACTTGTACCAGGCTGTAAACACCCTTTTTCCTGCTGTAAAGTTGGCCATTCTAACAGTGGGCTCAATAGAATCTGCTCTATGATGGAGCCAGGACTAGTGGAATTTCGATGAATTGCAGTTTCAGTTACTTCCGTGTTCGCTTCCCGAGGGAGAGCAGGAGGTTGCGTCTTGGTGGAAATGCAGAGGAACTTTAGAATAATAAAACAGCAAAAGACTGTGTACTGATGTTCACTGAGAGGGTAACCTGAGACTCTTCCAGTTAAAGAAGAACTGAAAACATTTTGGCAGAATGAGTAAACTGCACAAATAATAGTAGTTTTAGATGGATTGCTGATGTAGATGCCAAGAAAATAAAACAAACAACACACAAATAAGTCCTACAGTGGCCAGGGGCGGACTGGCCATCGGGCAATTCTGCCAAATGCCAGAAGGGCCGGACCATTTTTTAAAAAATGTGGGCCGGTCAGTGTTACATGTGGGCCGGCGAACACCCAACCCCCCTCCCCCCAACTCTTCAGTGGGTGATAGACTACTACACGCACGCCAGTCCATCTATCTATCCATCCATCCATCCATCCATCCATCATCTATCTATCTATCTATCTATCTATCTATCTATCTATCTATCTATCTATCTATCTATCTATCTATCTATCTATCTATCTATCTATATATCCGTCCGTCCCTCTATCTATCCGTCCGTCCGTCCCTCTATCCATCCATCCATCCATCTATCTATCTATCTATCTATCCATCCGTCCGTCCGTCCCTCTATCTATCTATCCATCCGTCCGTCCGTCCCTCTATCTATCTATCTATCTATCTATCCATCCGTCCGTCCGTCCCTCTATCTATCTATCTATCTATCTATCCATCCGTCCGTCCGTCCCTCTATCTATCCGTCCGTCCGTCCCTCTATCTATCCGTCCGTCCCTCTATCCATCCATCCATCTATCTATCTATCTATCTATCTATCCATCCATCCATCCATCCATCCATCCATCCATCCATCCATCCATCCATCCATCTATCTATCTATCTATCTATCTATCTATCTATCTATCTATCTATCTATCTATCTAACATCTATCTATCTATCTATCTAACTATCTATCTATCTATCTATCTATCTATCTATCTATCTAACATCTATCTATCTATCTATCTAACATCTATCTATCTATCTATCTATCTATCTATCTATCTATCTATCTATCTATCTATCTATCTATCTATCTAACATCTATCTATCTATCTATCCATCTCTAGAAGTAGTGATTTTATTATTATTTAGTTTTACTCTTATATAATGATGTAAAGTCTCACAATTTGCACAGCTAAAACTTTTTTTTATAGTTTAAATCAGAATATTACAGTTTTCCTCAGTGGCTTTGGGTCATTTCTCACAACACTATTTACATTTGCACAACAGTTCATGCATTTCTCTAAACAATTAGTGCAAACTTCAAAACCGTGTTGATAACCTGCAGAAGCGCGTCACTCGCTCAAAATGGATAGCTCACTCCTCAAAAGCAAGTATTGATGTCAATGAAAGTGTCATCAAGATGAAAAGTCCTGACACCATTGTTGATGAACAGGATAGTCAAATGGCTTAGTCATGTTTTCATTTTGACACTTTACTCTGTACATTTTTTCCAATGTAAAGAAGTCAGATTTTGGTGACACTTCCTGAAAATACCAGACAGCACTATATACTATTAGCACAGCCACTTGAAAACTACAGTAACGTTAGACATCACTGCATTAGTGAGGTATCTGAGTACAACACACTGAATATGCATGTTTCACATGTTTACTGCATTTGCTCTTTGCAATTCTAATTTATTCACAGCATTGTGCAAAATAATAAACACCCTTATTTACAACAAACATAAACTTTCTTTGGGTAGAGCTGTGCACAACTGTAGACAATACTGCAGTACATATTAATCTGAACCTACAACATACACAGCTCTGTAAATCATTCATCAAATTGTACAATTTAGAAGACATTTTCTGAAAAAAAGATTTAAATTTTTTAAATAAAATTTGCTTGACAGATTTAACTAGTTCAACATTTGTGTATGTAATGACTCCAGTAATGAAATGAGGACTATTAGTTTAATATGGAATGACTATTCAGCATCCACAAGTTTAGTTAATTTTGACTGACATGACATAAGCAGAGGATAATGTTACAAACAGCAGAGAGTTGTGTGAAAGCAGTTGATGCATGTCCAAAAGCATTTACAATTTGTTGGAAGGAATGAGAAACTGCTACTATGATGTGTACAAATGACTAATTGTTTAGAGAAATGCATGAACTGTTGTGCAGATGTAAATAGTGTTGTGAGAAATGACCCAAAGCCACTGAGAAAAACTGTAGTGATGAAATGGAGAAATTGACATGATCTAAGATTACTATATGCTTTATTATGATTTTTTCTTATATAATAACATGTTATAATAACACTGTCATCATGACAAAGACAAGAATAGTTGATAGAACTTGGTTATCAAAATGGTTTCTAAACATGTTTGGAAAAATATTGAATCATGACTCTACTGTATAGACAGATACGGGTGAAACACACAAAATTATTTCTTCCACGCTCAAATAAGCAAAACAAATAAATACAAAACTCCTTTAATTTTTTATTTGTGTTTTTATTTGAATTATTATCTGCAGTGTCATTATTAGCATTATCATTAGCATCAGGTCAACATCAAGTGAGCATGCATTATTTACAGTAAGCCTCCGTCATCTACTGTATATGCAAATATTACATTATACACACATATTCACAGCAGGATGATCCTCCTGAAATGCACAGTCAGAAATTCACTGGGATGTAAATTATGATCGATTATTGATGATGGGGAAAAAGTTAAGATTTGGATCATAAGAGGAAGAGTTAAACTTTATTATTGTTTATTGTCTGTTTTGGGTGAATTTCTAGACATATTATGAACTCTTTGGCTTGTCATTAACTTTTCTCATAATCCTATTTATTCAATTATTTATTAGAAATGCATGTCAATTCTTAATGGAGAGCATTATACTTTATGTGTGACTAATTACTTTTAATATAAATAATTATACAGTTAATTAAATATAATTGCAAGAATTTAATAACATTTAAATAATAATAACAATAATAATAAAGTAACAATTTCAATGAACTCTGAAAGCATTAGTGTTACTTTAGCATCACTTTGATGCTATTGCATTATACATGTTTAATATACATTTCTTTTCATTTGACACCATTTGATTTTTAATAATTTTGTTTATTTATAATGAATAAAATTAGTTTTACATCAATCTATTTTCCATTTCATTTTAGTACATCAAGACAAATTAAATAAAATATTTAAAAATGTATTCATGCCAACTAGCAATAAATAAAAATAATAAATGCATAAATAAGCTTTACCGATTTTTCTTTAGTTAGCATTAAAACATATTTTATGGTTCTGTTTTCGGCCAACCATAACTTTAAAATGCATATAGTACTGTACAGTAAATAACTACAAATTTATTGCATTAAATCTCAACTTGCCAAATTAACAATGAATCCAAACAATGAAGTCATAAATATAAATGTACGTAAATACGGTATTATGCAATATTAAATCTAGTATTACTCTGGAAAAATAAACATGCATTAAATTGAAAATCAAGCACTTTTGTTTTGTAGCTTTAAAAATTAAAGGAAAGGCATTCGACGTGAGATGAAGAATTCGACTACATGCCCACAAACGTCTAAATTAATCAAAATATGTTTGAGAGCATCAAATGATGAATAACTAAATAAAAAATTAATTAAATAAATAAATAAATAAAATGAACAATTTTAATAAAAAAATTAATATAAATATATAAAAATAAATAGATGAACAATTTAAATAAATAAATAAATAAAAATAAATGAACAATTTAAATAGAAATAATTACAATTTTTAAAAAACAATGAATAAACAAATAAACGATTTAAATAAATAAATAAATACAAATAAATATAATGAATAAACAAATAAATTTAATTTAAATAAATACAAAATAAAATAAGTAAATAAATAAATGAACAATTTAAATAAAAATAATTACAAAAAAAATAAATAAAATGAATAAACAAATGAACAATTTAAATAAATAAATAAATAAAATATGAGTTCTGGATCCCGTTGATGGTGTGGCGATGATCTGTGCTTATTTTACCCTTAATTATTCATTTTAGCAAAATACAAGCATGAATTTAATAAAATACATCAGTTTTTAATGCAATATTTAAAAGCCCAAGTGCTTATTATAGAGGAGTTCCATCATTCTGATAAATATATCTCAAAGTTATTTCAGTAACACTTTAGTTTAAGTCACAATTCACATTATTAACAGATAAATAACTAACACTACTAGCTTAATAAACTACTAATTACAACCCAGGATCATTGTGGATACGTACCCGTGCATACATTTCTGGAGAGCGGCAAATACGTCACAGGAGCTATGTTTTTTTGCCGTTTTTGTTTTCATGAATTCACCAGAGGCCGCTGTGTACGCTTTTACAGATCTCAAATTTCTCTCGAGTGTCATTCGTGCCTGCTGTTATCACATAAATCCACCGGAGGCCGCTGTCGACTGACTGACCAATCGACTGACCCACCTTCCTCCTTCCCTAAACCCAACCAATAGTGCTTTCAAAAGCACCGATTGACCCAATCACCCACTTCCCTAAACCCAACCGACAGTTTTAATAAGCAATCCAGAAATAGAAAAGCCCTCGCGGCCGACTGGTTTTTACCATGTTTTTAGATTTTACCACATTCTCACCCTGTTATTTACTTGTTTATAAATTTTTTGGCTTCTGTTTTTGTCTTACCTGCTTTCTGGAACTGTTCTTCACCGGACTCAAACCCCGTCATCACAGTCTACTCCTACATACATGTCTAGCCACTGGGCAAACAAATCGGTAAAGCCATACACATGGAGGTAACAGTCAGCTAGGGTGGAAAGAAACCCCCCCTATAGCATTAATTTCAAAGACGAAATGCAACCATACAGACCTCTGGCTACATAATTAGCAATCTCCAGAAATGTATATGGGGGTACATATTCACCATGAGCCCGTGTTGAATAATTATCTGCTTATTAACAGCTAGTACACTGTAAAAATATCTGTTAATGGACAGTTCCTGTATTTAAGTGTGTGTTTTGGGTGAATTGCATTACGCCCCATTCACACGGGGCGTCAGCTTCAACGCTTCCCATTCACTTTGAATGGGTGACGTCAGGCGTTGCCGAACTGCATTGTGGATCCGTCGGCGCCGCTTCAGAGGCGTTGCTCTCTGCAGAAGTTGGGACTTGCTCAACTTTTCAAGCGCCGACGGAACCATCAGCCAATCAGATCGCTGTATGCAAATACACCAGCTCAGACAGTGGCCTATTGCTGACTAATTTCATTGGCTCATGCTGCTATGACGATCGCGTCAGCCCCAACTGCAGACACGCCCTCTGTCAAGCGTTGACGCTGAAGCCCCGTGTGAATGGGCCGTTATGGGATGATGATCTCTCCTCTGTCCACTACTGATGTTGAAAACTCAACTCTACATTTTAACAAAGTGACTTTTAGTCATCTGAAATAATATAATGTATAATATTATCTAGAGAATAAGTCAGAAAACGTGCTGGCTTTGCTTAGTGTAATATACAACACCAACACAGACAATACAGTATAGCACTGCACACTATTACACATGTGCAGAAAAGACACTTTACGACTGTAAGGTTAAACGTTGTCAGAAAAAAAGATTAGGATCCCATTATGCAACGCTATAAAAGCATAAATAAACGTGGAAAAAAAAAACATGAATTATAAAATAAGCAAAAACTGCTCATTTACAGAAATGTAATGTAATGGGTACGATTAGAAATGTAGAATAAGATCATACATTATAACTACTAATAAACATCACATCATATAATAATAGGCAGGTAATAAGCACGAATTGTGACCTAAACCAAAGTGTTACTGATATTTTATATATTTCATAAACAAAAAAAGCCTCATACAGCGGGGGAAATAAGTATTGAACACATTGTCATGTTTTTTCCTGGGAATAATCTCTCTAAAGGAGCTGCTGATATGGAATTAAAGCAGATTTTGGTAAAAACCCAAACAATACAAACATAAATAAAACAAAGCAATACAATCTGAAACATGAGTTGTGTGTAAAACAGTGGAATGACAGAAGGAGAAAGCGCTGAACTGCTGAAGTGTCTTCTTCTGCTTGATCTAAGTGCGGCTTTCGACACAATCTCACATAACATTCTTCTGGAAAGGCTTGCTTCTATTGGCATTGATAACACACCTCTCCGCTGGTTTCATTCATACCTCTCAGGTCGCACTCAGTTCATTCAATTAAAGTCTTTCACCTCATCATCAGTCCCCGTCACTACCGGTGTGCCCCAGGGTTCAGTTTTGGGTCCCTTGCTATTTATCATTTATCTTCTTCCACTTGGTTATATTTCTCGTAAACACCAAATCCATTTTCATTGCTACGCAGATGACACCCAGCTCTACCTATCAACCAAACCCAACCTCAAACTCCCACCTACATCCCTTACTAATTTGCAGACATCAAATCCTGGTTCACCTCAAACTTCCTGAAATTAAATGACAATAAAACTGAACTTCTGCTTATAGGTACACGATCCACTTTAAACAACTCACATAGCTTTTCTATTCCCACAGATGACTCTGTCATCACCCCCTCACCTCAGGTTAAGAGTCTGGGGGTCATCTTCGACAGCACCCTATCATTTACTGCACATAATAATGTCACCCGGTCCGCTTATTTCCACTTTCGAAATATAAATCGCTTGCGTCCTTCCCTCACACCTCATTCAGCTGCCATTCTTGTTCATAGTTTAGTCACATCCCGTTTAGATTACTGTCATTCCCTTCTGTTTGGCCTCCCTAATAAAACTCTTCACAAATTACAACTGGTACAAAGCGCTGCAGCCCGTATCATCACAAAAACCCCCTCCATCTGTCACATCACACCCATTCTACAACAGCTTCACTGGCTGCCCATCTTTTTCAGAATTAATTATAAAATACTTCTTCTCACTTTTAAAGCCATCCACAATCTTGCTCCTCCATACCTTACTAGTCTTGTTCATATCGCCACACCTTCTCCAACACTCAGGTCTTCTTCTTCCATTCACCTCACTGTTCCCTCTGTCCGCCTTGTCACCATGGGGAGCAGATCCTTCAGCCACTCTTCTCCTCAGCTTTGGTGTTCACTTCCACCTGATCTCCGTAATTTAGACTCTCT